>JAJOOF010005419.1:0-91469 GCA_029582545.1 Solanum lignicaule
TATATATATATATATATATATATATATATATATATATACTCAACCTCAATCATAATATCATACCCTTTCATTCTTAATTAGAGATTTCGAGTTAATTTAAATCATTTTGATACAGAATCACCTTTGTTAGAAAATATTTTATCCTCAATATGAAATTTATCCGCGTGAATTCAGATCTAGTCGAACTTAAATGTAGTTATCAAATACCAGATGTGAAATAATTAAAACAAAACCTCATCATAATATTCATATGTCCTCTTCTTGCATGATTCACAATGGCCATTAACATAATTTTAAAAAAAATAGTATATTTTTATATGATTAAAGAACGTCACGTTAAAATATTTTATTAGAAGTAAATATTAATTAGAATGAAATTTGATTTAAATAATTAAATAAAATATCCGGGCAAGTTAAAAGAGAATGACTATATATTAAACCAAAAACTTATTTTGTTTCCTCCTATATCATAGTTTTCTTTAGGGAGACCTTCACACTCTCAATCCTTCAGTTTATTGATAAATTCTGATTTGATTCTAATAATATTTGATTAAATGTATTTAATTTTATAATAAATTAAATACATATTTTTAGTCTTTTAAAATTTATTTTCAGTCAAATATCATTGTATTGTTATTTTTTTGGAACTTTTATCTCAATCAAAATTTAAATGATCCATAATCTTTTTACCTCCAAAATCCTAGTCTAACTATTATGTTAGGCTCTATTACCCTACTAATGATTCTATTTAATTTTCTTGATACGTAAAATATATTTATTTTTACTTATAAAAGATCTAAAAATACAAACAAATTATACCAATTTTGGAAAAATTACAAAATAATTAAAACGTCTATGTCTGAACATCAACAAATTTGGAGCAACACAATAAATAACATCGAACAATTGAATTATCTAAATTAATCATAAATGTTTAGTTTTGACAAATATATAACAATTTCTAATATACTGTTTGATATTTTTCTCACTAAAGGATATTATTTAACGATAGTTTTCTAATCGTTATGTCAAAAATCAATTTAAATTGAGTTTGATATGATTCAATTTTGAAGATATCTTTGATAATCAGTAACTAGAGAGTATACTTTGATGAAGAAGACAATCTCATTAAGATGAATTTTCAAGCTTGCTTTACAATGTGTATAAGTAGTCTATTTATACTATATACATTCTATACACCTTGATGCCTTCTTTTAATATAACTAACATTTTGTTTCTATAACTAACTATTTGGTAACAAACTAACTAACTAGTTCCTAACTGATTTCCGAAAGTTGTTATGCAGCTCTTTCTTATTTGAATTCTGCCAACAAATTCTTTCCTTTCCTAAATACAATTCTATTCGATTTTGATTTGTTTATTCGTTTTTTATCGAGTGGTTATGATCTCTCCTATTTGAGACACATCACTATTAGATATGTTAATAGGGATGGCAGTGGGGCTGGACGGAGTGGGTTTAGCTTAACCCACAAAATTATTAGTCCATCTTGTCCCGCATAGCAATTTTTTTCCTTTTCAATCCGCCCCACCCAACCCCGCATAGATCCGCCCGCATGAACCCACCCCGCAATTTTTTTAAATATTTTTTTTCTAGTTAAATTTGATACCAAAAATAAAATTCATAAAAATAAATTCATTTTTTTATTAAGTTGTATTAATTTAATAGATAATGACTTAGAAATTACTTTTTAAAGGTCAATTGAGAAACATGTAAGAAATTATATTATTTTTTATTGGACCATTTTTATTTACTATCTTAAATATTTAGTAGCTTTAACTAAATTATCTTAATAATACTCCACCACTCTTATAACATGTAAAAAATTAAAATTAAATTTGAACCCACATAAAATCACATATATCCGTAACCCGCTGCGTCCCACATTAATTTTTAATAAAATCTATTCAATCTGTCTCGCACAACCTTAAATCCGCATAACCTTAAACTCACTCCGCCTTGTATCCATCTCGCTCCATTGTTATCCTTGTATATTAGCGTTACGCTAAATTAAATATACTGATAAGTTTAAGGATAATAATATATTGTGTGGCTAATATCGATGAACATCAAATGGATTTTTTTTATCCTGTGGACGCGCCCATTTTATATTTATGTCAGTATCAAGTATCTTATCGATAATTGCCACGTGTAATAATCTTACGCATCAACAGTAAGATATCATGTGATCGTCCTTTTCTCATATTTTTTTTCTCACTATAAATAGCAACGTAAAATCCCCAAATTTCTGCATCACTTCATCTTCTTCAATTAGAACAAAAATTTCAAAAAATAACAAAATGAATCAAAATGAGTTCACTGAATTAGTACCGGGTCTTCCCGAGGACATTGCCCTCGAGTGTTTGACCCGGTTACACTACTCAACTCATGGAGTTGCATCTCGTGTTTGCCGAAGATGGTGTAGAATTCTTCAAAGCAAAGCTTTCTATTACCATCGGAAACAAACGGGTTTTACCCATAAAACTGCTTGTTTAGTACAAGCTTTACCTTCTCCGGTTGAATCCAAACCCACCGGACAACCCAGGTACGCGATCTCAGTTTTCGATTTAGTATCCGGGATTTGGGATCGGGTTGACCCGATTCCTAAATACCCTGATGGGTTACCGATGTTTTGTCAAATTGCAACTACTGAAGGAAAGCTAATTGTTATGGGTGGATGGAATCCGGTGAGCTGGGATCCAATTAAGGACGTGTTTGTTTACGATTTCATGACTCGGAGATGGAATCAGTGTAAGGATATGCCGGAAGCTCGGTCGTTTTTAGCTGTGGGAGCTGCCGGAGGAAAGGTTTTCATCGCCGGCGGTCACGATGAGAGTAAGAACGCGCTGAGTTCCGCTTGGGTTTTCGATATTTCGTCCAACGAGTGGACGGAGTTGCCTAGGATGAGTGAGGAGCGAGATGAGTGTGAAGGGGTTATAATCGGCTCGGATTTCTGTGTCGTAAGTGGTTACGACACGGAAACCCAAGGCCGATTTAAAAGTAGTGCTGAGTTATACGAACTCAGCACGGGTCAGTGGAGACGAGTTGAGGATGCATGGAGGTCGAGTCACTGTCCTAGGGCATGTGTAGGGGTGGGAAAAAATGGAAATTTAACTTGTTGGGCAGAATCCGACCCGAATGTTAAAGTCGGAGCATGTGGTGTGGATCTTGGTGATCGGACCTTGGTTACCGGGTCGGCCTATCAAGGTGCCCCGCATGGGTTCTTTTTCGTAGAAAACAACAAAAAAGAAGGACAAAACAGTAAATTGACAAAGATAAATGTTCCTGATGAATTTTCAGGATTTGTACAATCTGGATGCTGTGTGGAGATCTGAAATGAAATCTCGAGTTCGAGTTCGAGTTCGTGGAAATGAAAAAATTCTTATTCAGAGTGTCACCTACGCTTTTAATGTGCATATTCAAAATCAGTCGAGCTTCAATGTGGATCAACACATCGATGAGAAATTTGTGAGCTTTTAAGCATAGTAGTTTTTTTAATGTAAAACTATGTTTGGAGTATATAGTATATAGTAAAATATAGAAGCAATATTAGTAGGTACTAGTACAAATTTTCTTTTTGTATGTTACTCTTTTTGTATGAGTAATGGTGATTTTATTATTAAAATTACTACTTTGGATTGTAATCTCCATAATTGAGTTGCTCATTTAGTGGACTTCTTCTGTATATAATTGTATTATTGCTTATAGTTTATAATATTTCGCTAACAACAAAACTTAATGCATCGAACAACGAAAACTTAAATGTATCGAACACTCTTTTATCGTTTTGTGTGTTTTGTTTCATGTTATTACTGTTACAAAAAGTGCAGTGGAATATTTGTTCTCTTTTTACAAAGTGCAAAAGCAACTTGTCTAGTAGCCAAATCGTTCTGTATTCCATTTGAGCGATATTTTTTGTTTTTTAAGATTTAAATTGGATCGAAAATTTAGGTATGAAATCTTCAATTTTTTTGAAATAAAATTTATATATTTATAAATTACGTTAAAAGTAATATAAGTCACAATAATTAATAATTCAAAATATCTATAAAAAACTTACGATCAACGATAAACTTATTTGAATGTTAAAAGTTAAAATGAAAAGTATCTTTTTTAAAAGAAAAAGTATTTTGGCAAGTAGTATTTGTTCTTTTAGTTTACCTTGTTGTCTTTCTTGTGGGCAATGACAATATTTGATTGAATTGAATTTTATTTGATTTGACTATTAATTCTTCAAAAATAAATTGCATTTACAATCATATCGACTTAATAATATTACCGTACTGTAGAATTCATTTTTTGTTATCTGTATTTAAAAAAAAAGATATAGAGATGGCGATTATAATGTTTAAAAACAAAATTCTCATTGACAAAAGTAAAAATTTAGAATTACAAGAAAACGTTCGATCATAAATCTCTTTTAGTTCAATCTAAATTACTCACAAAAAATCAACAACTATTATTTGTATTCATGACTGGATATAACTTTTATTTTTAAATAATTTTTTATTTTATAATAAAAATTTATATTTTTTAAAATTTCACAACAAAATATCGTCAAACGCCGACTAAAATTATCAGTTTATCATATGTTGAATCTACAATTTTGATAAAGCTGTTGGGGCCAAGATATAAATGCCAATGCCCATATTATAAAAATAGTAATAAACAATTTAGGAATAGAAATATATAAGAAGTAAAGTGGATAAGAACAATGAGCTGTAAATACTTACTTGTGCAACACAATTATTAATATATATCCAAAAATGTCCTCTAAAAAGAATCAAGAGTTTTTTCTTTTTTAAAAAGTAAACAGAAATAGGAAGAGAAAATATATTAAAAAATGTCGGTCATGTTCATTATTGGGACTATATTCTAAATTTGAGATTTTTTAGAAAAGCAAGAAAAAGTAATAATTCCTCTATTCCCTATAGACAAATCATGTGTTCAAATTTACTCATTCGATTAATTTGAGTTTTGAAAAATAAGCACTTTTTTAATGATGCTTAATTTCATCTACTTGTCGATATGAAGAAATTTTAATCATTTCATTATATATTTCGATAGTTAAACTATGTAAATTATGTATAATCGTGAATTTTTTTATGAGTCTCATGCTAGGGCTTAGATCTTTATGGTTGATCACAAGATGAGGAAAATAATAGTTAGATAGTTTGGATATGTGAGAGAGATACACATAAACATGTGTATCTGAGAGGTCAGACTTATTGATATGAAGAGATCAGGTAGAGGTAAGTCGAAGAAGTATTGAGTAGACATGACGTGACGCAATTTCAACTTATTGAGAACATGCTCTTAGATAGAGGTTGTGGATTAGGCTTGGTGGGAGTCTCATAACTTGTATTTATCATAATATAGTCGTATACTTGTAGTCTCTTGCTTGTGAATCTGTTACCATATGTTGTCTATTATGTTACAATTACTATTTTATTTCGTAGCTGTTTGAATGCTTTGTACTGCTTTTGGAGTAGCCGTAGTATTGGTACTGTAGTTTCTTGTCTTTTAAATTCTTTCAATATACATTATTTTCTATATCCCGATTATTGTATTATTTTATTGTAATTTATGTATGGTACTATATGTTATTTTTGCTATTATCTATTACTGTTGATACTTCTATAACTTTTTTAGGGCTGTTTTAGATAAATCGAAGATCTATTAAAAACATCTTTATAACTTTGAGGTAGAGTATAATCTCCGTTTGGCCATAGATTTCCCAAGTAATATTTGGGGAAAAATTTGGCAAATAGTGTTTGTCCATAGAATTTGCCATTATTTGGCAAATATCCCAAATTTTCAAATACTAGTTTTTTCTAGTATTTGGTCAAATCTCATTATTTGGGATTTTTTAAAGATTGAAATTTTACACCAAACTTTTATCTTTTACAAAAACACCCTCTATAGTAGTTGTTTGCGTTGTATTACATAATTTTTTACGTGAACATCAAAGTAGTGATGAAATATTCAGTGAATATGAAAGTGATGATATAGTTGTTGATGAAAATGATGAACAATCGGCTCAGGGTAACAAAGTCATGTGTTTTGTTTACTTCACGATGTATGGAATGATTCTTGTTGCACTCACTTCAAACTACCACATTGCTCTAGTGTCATGGACACTACTTCTTATTTGTTGCAACGAAGATCTAATTGACTTGTAATACAAACTTATGGTTAGTTTTGATAGTTTTTAAAACTTATGGGTATAAATCATATTTTTCTAAAAAAATGAAATATGTTTCCCAAATACTATGGCCAACCACATGATGAAATTTCAACCAAATTTTCACCCAAATAATATTTGCCAAGAATATTTAGAAATCTATGGTCAAACGCTAGCTTAATATATACATGACTTTATCCTCTACTAACTTCACTTTATGAAACTAAACTGACTATGTTATTGTTGCGGTGAAGTTTTATCCTATGTAAAAATTAAGAAATTCAAAATCTATAGAGGTTCTACCGTAAACATAATATTAATTTGAGGTTCTTATAAGAAATCATAAATTATTATTTACAGGCCAAAAATTTTATTTTTTCATCAAACATATCTACAAATTGGAATAGGTTTTTTTTTTTTTCTAATTTTAAAATTTTATGGGATTCGAATTTGAATTTGAAATTGAAATAATGTCACAACAGTAAAATGGCATGCACTTATTTTCTGTTTTTACCTAAAGTATGCAGTTGTCTGTACTTTGCAAATACCATATGTAAAAGTTTATTGTTTGATAGTACATTTTTAAATTTAGGGGTCGTTTGGTAGGCCGTATTAAAAGAAATAATTCATGTATTATGTATGATATTATTTAGTACTATGTTTGGTAGGAATTTGAGTCTATGTATTAGTTATACATCCTACATGGTATTATAGGATGTATTACTAATACCTTCCATTTGGAGGTATTAGTAATACATAGGATATAATATCATGGGATAAGTCTATATAAAGACAAAAATATCCCTCAAATCATATTAATTATGTTGTTCATTTTCTTGATTTTATGTTTTATATTTGTACTAGTAAATTTATTTAAATAAATTAGCTTACAAATTATTTAGAGATAGTTGTTTGTTACTAAATATATCCAATACAAATCAATAAAAAATTGAATGTGAGTTATTTAACAATTACTAGTTAAAAGGCAAATATATCACTAATTATTTGTAGTTTGAACAATTTAAAAAATTACATACACATTAAAACTATAACTTGCAATTTTTATGTGTAAATGTAGATGATTTATTCAATTTTATCATTGTTGACTGTCTTTTTAATTTTAAAAGTAGATGATTTATCTTTTTAAATTGAAAATTGACATTTTGTGAGTGATCAATTTATTAAGATGAAAATTATTTATCCTCTAATAATTCAAGTAGAAAATTGAAAACATGACAACAAAATTGTTCTTCTCATAACTAGTTAGAAGGTCATAAAAAAATAATATTTTTCGGCAATTATCTATCTTTACCCAATTACATAATAATTCAAGGATATAATTGGAAAGAAGATTTTTAAAGAGTTTTAAACCAAACACAAGATGAGGCTGGAAACAATGAACCAAACACTTGATAAAAATAAACCCTGCACTACTAATCATTGCATTACTAATCCCTACGTTATTCATTTTTGTACCAAACCACCCCTTAGTGACTCGTTTACGACTAGGACGAGTTGGGTTGAAATTTAAACAATCGAAATAATTTGAGTTGATAAATGAGAGAGTTATTGATAGTTCAATAGTTATGTGAGCTAAAATGTGAGTCATAGCTCATAACTCAATTTCGTTATGACCTTCGGCCATTACAATCTCTACTACCATTTCTATTCTTCGGATAAACACATTATGCACACCGGGTAAACCCCATTTGTCTAATTTTTATTAAGTTTTAATTGTTGTTTAAAATGATTTTTTAATATCTTATAAAATAATTATTTTTCTTTAATCTGAATATATATAACTTAGTAAATAAAATAAAATATTATTTTAAAAAAATATTTTGATAAGATTTTTTTGTCTCAGTTTTGATGTAGATATTAGTCCAAACTTTGATGAATTGAAATAAACTGATCTACTTAATAAATAAGTGTGTCAATATGGTCAAAAATCAATCCAAACTTAAACGGATTGAGTGAACTATAATTTTCTCGGCAAGTTTGCCACCTCTATTTACAACGTATAATATGATTATCTTGTATTTTCTCCTTAAAAATGAAAAAAAAATCTTAAATATTTAGGTCCACAAATTTTGAATCTACTTTTTATCTCACATTTTAGAAAAAGAATATAGATAATTTTCAATATAAATTTTCATTTTCATATTCATTACTTCACCATTTTCATATTTGTCTTATCGAATCATTAACTTTAATTAATATTGATTATTAGATATTTTTAATATAATATTTTCCGGTTTGATTAGGAGCTTTAATATTTGTGTGTTCCAAGTAGACCGCCGTTTAAATCATTTTGCTAAGAGAGGACCACAAAATTAAAGTCATTTACCACCAATAATCAAGGTCAATGCTAAAAACCTTAAAAAAAAAAAGTAGTACTAATATTTATGATATATCTTTATTTTTTATTTATTAATTTTTTTTTTAATGTTATGTCGTTCATGTTCTTAACGTCAGTTCTGAGTGTTTACGGATGTCAATATTATTTTATTATATATGTCCATGACAATTCTCACGTCATGAGATACTTATTGGAGTTGAATTAAATTCGAGGTCCATTATATTATAAAGTACTATCAACATAGTTATCCTTATTCGATCAAGTTTAATCTAAGTCCCCTTGATTTTGAATATTTTATCACTATGAAGGAAATTTAAATTCCCCACAAACTCTTTTAATAAAAAGTCCATCGAGAACGTTTCTGATAATATAATTTTCCACGGTATCTCTTTTTTCCGTATATTTTCTATATACATAGTCCATATTTTGTAAGATTTGATCAAAATATGTTCACACATTAAAGAATGTGAATAAAAGACAATTAATTATAAACGTTTATCATAAAAAAGTCACAAATTAATTTAAACAAATTTTTATTATGTACAAGAATCTATACATTTGGAAAAAGAGAAATTAAACTAATTAAGATGGAAAGTAAAATCAAGAACTTAATTTTCCTTTGCTTTCATATAGAAGTTGAAATTGTGGAAACATTATGATTCAATTGCGGATCTAGAGTAAACGAGATAGATTTATTCAAATTCAAATCATAAATATATACGACTATGTTAAAAAAAATATAAATAGGTACATATATAAATAACAGAATTACTGATTCTAAATTCTGAATTTGTCGTTGCTGGATTGACCTACCAAGTTTGTCCCACAAGGGAAGTCCAAACACAATAAGCACAAACAAGTTTTTGAGAAATGTATACATACACAGCAAATGATAAGCTCATTAAGGTCAAATCCTTCCAATCACCCTTTTGCTTAGGACTCAAATTATCCTTCAAACCTTTTCCAAATTTTCCCACACCAAATATAAATTGTGGAAATACACCCTTGTTGATTTGCTTCTCCGTTTTCGCGCTTTTGTGATCACTTGGTTCGCTATTTTGGAAAGAAATTACTAACATTGAAAATGATCGCGGACTAACGCGCTGTGTGTGACATTCTTGAATAACAGAAGCAGTTTTTCTACCGTTGAACGAATGACTCAATGAGCTTGAAGCCATGAGATTAAGAAACTTTTGAAAAAAACCTTGTGTCTTTGGATATTTTAGATGAACATTTCAATGGGGTTTTGAGAGGATGAATTATTTAGTTTGGATTTGATGACTTACGGAGAGAGTGAGTTAAAGTGGTTAGCCCCACAAATTTTGGAAAAAAGGATAAAAGATAAAAGTGTCCAACTCAAAACAATAGGGTGGAAGAAAATATCTCTCAATAAAGAAACCATTTTGTGCCTTATGTTTTTTTATTATTTGGAAATAAAATTGTATGGATAAGGTTTTAGGTATTGGTAGAAAAGTCAAGGTTGGAAGTGTATAATTATTAATTACATAGCATTAGGCCACCATGGCATAGCCAAAATTAAAAGTCAATTTTAACTCAAAATTATAATTATATTAAAGAATTTATGTAACATGCCTTTTTTCATCTTCAAAAAGTTATTTCAAAATAAGTGTTAAATCAAGAATTCAAACAAAATTAGTATATTTTTCCAACTATATATATGTTCCATATTTTTAGTATTGTTCAATTTTCAAAAGACATTTACTAAATAGACATAATTTAATAATCTACATATTATATTTATTATTTTTTAATAAACGTTATTTTTGCTAAGGTGACACACTAACACTTATTTCAATACAAGGATAGTATATATATATATATATATATATATATAGAGAGAGAGAGAGAGAGAGAGAGGGTTTATCATGAATTCAATAAAATGATAACAATTACGTACACTATTATGGAGAAATTGAACATAGGATCACATGCAAATGTTGCTTCTAATTTGGCATATTATGTCAATTAATTACTTTAATATAGTTTTGTTAGGAAGAAATAAGGTCGATGTGATGTCTCCCACCCCACCCTCTCATGTTGAGGGAATATTTGACCCCAAAAAAAAGAATTAGTTTAGAATTTGAGCCTTTTCATTATTTCCTAAAAAAAATCTTTGTCAATTTAAAGTTATACATATGAGTGGAGATTTTCACTTGTTTATATAAAAATCGAAAATAGTAATTTTCAATTTATGATCGTTACAAATTGAATTATAATCAAATCGTTACAAATCGTTTATTTATGTTACAAATTGAATTATAATCAAATCGTTTCGAATAGCTTATTAATGTTATTTATTAGTCTTGAAACGTTTATTTTAACCATAAAATTTCATGAATTCTTCAGTATATCTAAAATGTTTGTACATATATGGAGTATTTTGCCTAAAAATATGATTCAAGAAGAATACAAATATGAAATATACAGGACCACTTCCATTTTGGTTATTTAAGACAATACCAAACTTCACTTGTTCCAAAAGGCAAATTAAAAATTTATGAAATTGTCAAACGTAAATCAGTGCACGAGCCTATATAAATAAATTATTCATTTTTTTTTAATTTTTGGATATTATTGATACACTTGCACTTACTTCTTCTTTACGTGTTACATTAATTGTGAATTTTAAAATACGTTAACGAACAAAAAAACTAATACTATTTGGTGACTAGTGACGTTTGTTTGTAAAATAATATAAATGACATTTACTAGGTCATCACAAATATTCATCATAATTTTTTTGTTCAGATAGAATTGGCCACATATGCATTTGTAAAATTATGAGTATAATTTATTAGATCGTCACGATTAGACACATGAAATTTGATTCTAAACATAGTTAGTTGCATGTATTTTGAAAAATTTATAGACTAATACACATAAAAATTTAACATAACCCTGAATTCCTGTTTCATAACTCATAAATTCCAAAAAGAAGAAGAAGTGATATCTGTACTTGAAAAACTATGAGTATAAGTTACTAGATCGTCACGAATGGATCCATAAATTTTGAGCTTAAATACAATCGACCAGACATATTCCAAAAAAAACAATGGACTAATATACACAAAGAGTTGAGATAATTCCTAAATGCCTATTTTGTAATCCATCAACCCCCAACCCCCACCCCCATACACACACCAAAAAAAAAGGAAGCAATGTTTGCCGCTGGAAAGCTACGAGTATCATTTAGTAGGTTATCACAAATATACCTATAAAATTTGAGCTCAAATTAAATTGATGACACATTTTTCAAAAAATAATGATTTAATACACACAAGAATTGAGATAATCTTGAATTTCTGTTTCATCATGACCCATAAACTCCAAAAAAACATATGTCTGCTCCGGAGAAACTATGAGAATCAATTACTTGATTGTTACAAACGGACCCATAAAATTTGAAGTCAAACAGAGTCGGACATATATCAGAAAATTAATGGATTAATATACACGAAAAAATGAGATAATTAATTTGTATTATACTCTTGTGATATATTTATGTTTGTTCTCATTACACTAAAAATAAAAACAAGAACAGACCTTCAATTTTAGACTGCTTGACATGTTAAATTTAATTATACATGATAATAATTTATGTTTTTTAGAATAATGTTTAGAATGTTTGTCTAATCAAATATATATTATTCTGAATAATTCTATTAATTAATCACATATAATTTATTCTTTTGACTGTTATTATTATAATTATTACTGCCATTATTTATTGTCGTGGCGGGCTATGTTGTTAGTTTTTATTTTCTGAATAATTATAAAATGTATTTTACTGATTTTGTTTATTTATATAGAAAATGTCACTTTATATAATCATCACCTAAAACAAAAAAAAATATTCTTTCGACTAATCGACAAGAAAAATCTCCATTATTGATCGAACCCTCAATTCGGATCTTCGTTGAAATTTCAGTATTCAATAAATCATCATTACTTAACTTAGAAAGATAAATATTTTAATTTTGGTTAAGATCACAGTTCACAAGATTAAATGACATGACATGCTTAAGATCACAATCCACAAGATTAAATGACATTTTGATTTAATATCACAATATCTGTAACGACCCATTTGGTTGTTTTGAGTACTAGATCTTTTTATTTCATAAAATACTTTTCGAAAGATTCTAAATGGATATGTTGAACTATTCGTAACTACATTTATGAATTTAGTGGAGTAGTTTTAGTAATTAATTTAGTTAATGGTTAAAGAAGAAATATGAAAATTAATAATGGGTCATTTTCACAACTTTTATAATTTTAAGGTATACAATTAGGATAATAACTGATCTGTAGAAAGGAAGAAAATTAAAGAAAAGAGCTAATGGATTATTGATTATTGAGTTGAAGGAGTGAATTGGGGGAGAAAATTTAATATAGTTGAAATTGTTACCGTTATGTGCTAATGGATAAATACAAAAGGTGATTGGAAAATTGGAAAGGGCAAAGTGGAGGCGTGATGATTGGTCAGGTTTTAGGTAGAATTAACTTTAATTAATTATTGTTATTATATTCTAAAGTGGGAGTGTTAAATGGGCATAAGGGTAGTAATTGTTGTCAGGTGCAGGTTGAGAGAAAAGCTAGGCCAAACAGAGTAATGATATGGGTGTCTATGGACTCGTAACTTATGAATTACACATATTTAATAGATTGTAAATGTTTGGAGGCATTGAGGAAAGGAAAAGCTTTGGAAAAGTAGCTTGCTTGACTTCAGTTCTTCGGTGAAGGTAGCTTATGGTTTATTCTATGTGATAGATAGACTCTTAATAGTGATTGATATGGATTGAGTGATATTGTGAAGTTCTCTATGTACTTGATTGTGTGGTTGTGTGACTTGGTTGTGTGGTTTGTGATTGGTCTGAAATCCTGAGACCATGAAATTTATAATTTTGAACCCTCTTTATCGGAGTGATGCCTTGAATAAAGAAGGCTTGATGAAATATTGTTAGTGAATTGAAAAGTGGTGATAATAAATGATAAGTTTTGTTAAGGTTTTGTCTGATTTTCTTTCCTTATTTGAAGTTTATTTTTCTTTCCTTATTTGAACCATAAATGCTTGAACTTTTTCTGAAAGGAAAAAATATTATTTTCTTCCATATTTGGTTTACCCTTTCCTTAGAGGAAATGTTTAGAGATCTATAAATTGAAGATCTCTATTCTCATAGCATAACACAATAGTATCCATAATGTAGACATCTAAGAGTTTTGTTTATGGGGAGATTTATTCTCTCTACCGTTTTAAATATTTTTCTTTATATTAGTTTTCATATAATAATATTATGTTTTTAGTATAAGTTTTTGTCGTCTGATTTATCAATCATATGATATGCAATTATAAGCTTCCGCATGACGCCCTAATCACCCTTTCAAACCCAACAAAATTAATGATATTATTGGATCGGAGTGTCACATTCCGACACGGTATAATTGGATCAAAGTGTCACATTTCGACACGGTATTATTGGATCGGAGAGTCACGTTCCGACATGGTATAATTGGATCAGAGTTTCACGTTCCGACACGGTATAATTGGATCGAAGTGTCACGTTCCGACACGGTAACATTAAAGGAAAAATATATTGAATTAACTTAATGTACTCAATCTCAAAGAACTCAATTCCCAAATTAGTTTGGTTTGGAGGCATGAGTCCTCATGTGTGATCTTGATATTGTTGACTGATTACGTACTTATGTTAGCATTGTTGACACTGGTTCATGTTTTTGTTGCTTGCCACCTGCTAAGTGTCATAGTTGATTTTATACTATTATTCATTACATATTAGTTTCTATTTTGGGTTGGTCGATGATATCTACTCAGTACATGTTGCCCTGTACTAAGCCATACTTGTGTTTTTCTTTGTTTTCTTTTTGTGGAGTGCAGCGAGTGTATCAGTGACTTCGACTCGCCCTCAGCTCTAGCCAGTCTCCAGCACATCAGGTCCAGGGTGAGCTATTCATTCCAGCTCGTGTTGGATTCTCTTGGTCATGGCATGATGTCCTTAGTTTTCGGACATAAACTATTCTATTAATTTATTTTGGTGTCTTTAATACTCCTAGACTTAGTATTTGAAGATTAGATGTCCTTGATGTGATGACTTTCAGATTTTGGGGATAATAAGTGTTACACTTTAGAGGTTTATTTGATTGGTTACTTTAATAAGTTTTGAGCTTCCGCATTATTGTTGTTATTCGTAGTTGAATTATTGATATATGTTGGGGTTTGGATTCCTTGGTTCGCCCACTTAGAAGGTTAAGTGTGGGTGCCACTCACGACTCATTTTGGATCGTGACATTATTAATATGTCTTTTTTATATTCTTAAGCTTCGTTTCAAATTAAAACATGACTAATAAATTAAAAACAAAGAAAATAACATACTCGTTTGAATTCTCATGGTCGAAAGATCTGATTCTATATATAATCCGTCTTCATTTGTGGAATTACAGTAGATATATTATATATTGATGACGTTTTTCAACGAAAATTAATAAGGAGGTACTTAATACAAAAATTTGTAAATAAAACGTATAAGATCTTGTTAAAATTTTATATCTATTCCTCCTATTCTTGAGCAATATTCCAAGAATTTATGATTTTTGAGCCCAATGTCAATGGCCAGCCAAAAGTGCACTGATTTTCAACACTAATTAAAGCTATATATAAATAAAGTCAATGATATATACCCCAATAATAATTAAGAAACAATAAATAAAATGATAGTTTTTTAAATCATTCACAAAGATTTTGTTTTTCATAGGTTGTTAGAGAGTTGAACAATGATTTTCTTCCCATGTTGTCAAAGATTTAAATAATGAAAATATATGGCGAACACTTAATCAAAATGAATATAATAAATTTATTGTTTTGAAAATAACTTAGATAGATTGATTCAAGAAATCATAATAGCTTAGTTGGTTGATTATTTAAATTTTTTTCATCTTATATACAATATTTTGTTACTTACGAACACAAAAAATAAGTAAATAGCCACTTATTTTCTAGAAAATCATCCGACCAGTACGTATAGTCTTACAATGATTTACGACATATTTTGGCACACAGGAGCTAATTTAAAAAGATTATGGGATTTTTTTAGTTTTTCGTGTGTGTTAACCCATGAATATTTTGGTGTAATGACTTTCAATCGAGTTTTGCAAACTCTTATAGAACCTTCGTAGGGAGTTGGGGAGCAATACTTATAGACTCATCTTGACCCACAACATATTTTGGTATTTAGGGGAAAATTTAAATGAATTAGACCACTTTCTTAGTTTTTCGTTTGTGTAGACCCATGAATATTATGGTAATATGGCTTCTGAAAGATTCTTCCGCAAAATCTTTACGGAACCCTCAATAGAAAGTCGGGGGAGTAGTAAGTATAGTCTCACAATATGAACACTCCATTTTGAACATTTAGGGACCAATTTACAAGAATCAAGCGGTTTTCTCAGTTTTTCGCATGTGTTAGCACATGAATATTTTATTTTTTGGTGATATGACTTCTAGATGATTTCTTTGCGAAACCTTTACGGAACCCTCCGTAGGATGTTGGGGGAGCAGTATGTACATTCTCACAATTTTAGAGTCCATTTTGGACATTTAGGGACCAATTTACAGAAATTAGATGATTTTCTAATTTTTTTCACATGCGATAGCCCATGAATATTTTAATCATATGGCTTATGAACAAGTTTTTGTGAAACCTTTATAGAACACTCTATACGGTGTTGGGGGAGCAGTACGTATAGTTTCGCAATTTTTGTTATCCATTTTGGGCATTGAGGTGCCAATTTATAAGATTAGGCGATTTTCGCTATTTTTTGTGTGTGTTAGCCCATAATATTTTAGTGATATGACTTCTAGTTTCTTTACAAAATATTTACACAACCTCCGTAAGGAGATGAGGAGCAGTACGTACAGTCTCACAATTTTGGGCATTTAGGGGCTAATTTATTGAAATTTGGTATTTTTTTCTAGTTTTTCATGTGTGTTAGCTCATGAATATTTCTATGACATAACATTCAAATGATTTCTTGGAAAAACCTCTACGGAACCCTCCGTAGGGAGTTGGGTAGGAGTACATAATGTCTTACAATTTTTAGAGTCCAGTTTGACATTTAGGGACTAATTTACATGAATTAGGCGATTTTCTCAGTTTTTTGTGTGTATTAGCCAATGGATATTTTGGTGATATGGCTTTCAAATGATGTCTTTCAAAAACCTTTACGGAACCATCCATAGGGAGTTAAGAGAGAAGTATATATAGTCACATAACTTTTAGAGTCCATTTTGGGCATATAGAGGCTAATTTACATAAATTAGGTGATTTTCTCAATTTTCTTGTGTGTTAGCCCATGAGTATTTAGATGATATTGCTTCCGGACGATTTATTTGCAAAATCTTTAGGGAACCCTCTGTAGGGAGTTGGGGACAAGTACGTGCAGTTGATGTGAGACCAAGTATATATATTTTTAATTATAAGTTGTCTCATATTTAGTATTTTTATTTGTTCTTTTTTAGCATGAATTTATGGAATGTTCTTAATAATGTATTTATTTGTAGAAATAAATTGGTATAGGGATGAAAAAGTTTGGAGATAAAATAAATTAAAGATGAAAGATTATTGAAGGAAATCATAATAGATTAAATTGAATATTATATGAATATTTCAATAATTTTGAAGGCTAGCAGAAAGTAAAGAAAAGAAAGTGACGGTTTTCTCAAAAAAAATTATGAGGACCCCAGCATTGAGTTGGAGAACTATCAAGTATACTCACACCATTTTTCTCACTCCCATTTTCGAATTTACAAGCTCATTTTTTAGTAATCGCGCAAATTTCTTAATTTTTCATGTGTATTATCCCATTGATCTGGCTTCTGGAGCACCCAATTTCTTTTTCTAAAGAAACTTTATAAAAGCTCCGTATTGAATTAGGGAACCATCACGTATACTCACACCATTTTTTTCACACCCATTTCTGCATTTACAAGACCTTTATTAGGTATCGCGTGAATTCCTCAATTTTTCGTGTGTATTAGCCCATAGAGCTGGCGTCCGGAGCACCCAAATTTTTTTTCTCAAAAACATTATGAGGACCTCCGTATTGAGTTGGTTAACCATCACATATACTATCACCATTATTTTCATGATCATTTCCGCATTTACAGGCCTTTTCTTAGGAATCGCGCAAATTTCTCAATTTTTCTTATGTATTAGCCTATGGATCGGCATCCAAAGCACCCAATTTTTTTTTTTCCAAAAAACTTTATGAGGACCTCCGTATTGAGTTAGGGAACCATCACTTATTCTCACACCATTTTTTTCATGCCTATTTCCACAGTTACAGACCCTTTCTTAGGAATCACGCAAAATATTTCGTGTGTAATTAGCACATGAATCAGGCGCCCAGCGCACCCAAAGCTTTTTTCTCAAAAAACTTTATGAGGACCTCCGTGTTGAGTTGGGGAACTATCACGTATACTCACACCATTTTTTTCACGCCCATTACCGCATGTATAGGCCCTTTCTTAGAAATCGCGCGAATTCCTCAATTTTTCATATAGTAATATTAGACCATGGATCTAGCGCTCGAAGCACCTAATTTTTTTTTCTCAAAAAGCTTTATGAGAACCTTCGTATTGAGTTGGGCAACCATCACGTATACTCACACCATTTTTTTCATGTCCATTTCCGCATCTACATGCCATTTTTTAGAAATTGCGCAAATTTCTTAATTTTCCTTGTGTATTAGCACATGGATATAGCGCCCAGAGCACCCAATTTTTTTTTCTCAAAAAACTTTATGAGAACCTCCGTATTGAGTTGGGGAACCATCATGTATACTCAAACAATTTTTTTCACGCTCATTTCCGTATCTACATGCCTTTTTTTGGGAATCCCTTAAATTCCTCAATTTTCGTGTGTATTAGCCATGGATCTGGCGTCCGGAGCACCTAAAAAAATTTTCTCTGAAAATTCTTTATGATGACCTCTGTATTTAGTTGAGTAACCATCACGTATACTCACACTATTTTTTCACGCCTATTTCCGCATCTACATGCCCCTTTTTAGAATTCGCGCAAATTCCTTAATTTTTCGTGTGTAATGCCCATGGATCTGGCACCCGGAGCACCCAAAATTTTTTTCTCAAAAACTCTATGATGTCCTCCATATTGAGTTGGAGTACCAGCACGTATACTCACACTATTTTTTTCACGTCCATTTTCGCATCTACAGGCTCTTTTATAGAAATCGCTCAAATTTCTCAATTTTTCGTGTATATTAGCCCATAAATTAACGCCCGAAGAACCCAAAAGGTTTTTCTCAAAAAACTTTATGAGGACCTTAATATTGAGTTGGGGAACCATCACGTATACTCACACCATTCTTTTCACGTCCATTCCTGCATCTACAGACCCTTTTAGAAATCGCAAAAATTTTGAAAATTTTTATAAGGACCTCCGTATTGAGTTGGGGAACCATCATGTATACTCACACCATTTTATTTCATGTCAATTCTGCATGTACATCCCCTTTTTTGGGAATTGCGCAAATTTCTCAATTTTTCGTGTGTATTATGCCCATGGAGCAGCCAAAAAAACTTTTTCAGAAAACTTCCGTATTGACTTGGGGAATCATCATGTATACTCACACCATTTTTTTTCACGCCAATTTCCGCATCTACAGGCCTTTTTTTAGAAATCCCCCAAATTTCTCAATTCTCCATGTGTATGCCCATGATTCTGACGCCCGGAAAATCCAAAATAAAATTCTCAAAGAACTTTTTGAGGATGTCCATATTAAGTTAGGTAACCGTGATACTCACACAATTTTTTTCACCCCAATTTCCGTATCTACAAGCCTTTTATAGGAATCTCTCAAATTTCTCAATTTTCGTGTGTATTAGCCCATGGATCTGACGCCCGAATCACCCAAAAAATTTTCACAAAAACATTATGAAGACCTCCATATTGAGTCGGGGAACCATCACTTATACTCACACCATTTTTATCACTCACATTTTTTGCATCAACAGATCCTTTTTTAGTTATCGCTTATATTCCTCAATTTTTCGTGAGTATTAACCCATGGATCTGGCTCTTGGAGCAACCAAAAAAAATTTTCTCAGAAAACTTTATGAGGATCTCCGTATTGAGTTGGGGAACAATCACATCTACTCACACCATTTTTTTTACGCCCATTTCCGCATCTACATGCCCTTTTTAGGAATCACGCAAATTCCTTTTTTTTTTGTGTGTATTAGCCTATGGATCTGGCGCTTAGAACACCTAAATTTTTTTTCTCAAAAAACGTCATGAGAACCTCCGTATTGAGTTAGGGAACCATCACGTATACTCACACCATTTTTTTCCCGTCCATTTCTGCATATGTAGGCCATTTTTTTAAGAATTGCACAAATTTCTCAATTTTTCGTGTGTATTATAGCCCACTGATTTGGTGCCCAGAGCACCCAAAGTTTTTTCTCAAAAAACTTTATGAAGATCTGCGTATTAAGTTGGGGAAACATCATATATACTGACACCATTTTTTTAGCGTCCATTTTCCATCTACATGCCATTATTTAGGAATCGCTCAAATTCCTCAATTTTCCTTGTGTATTAGCACATGGATCTGGCGCCCGGAGCATCCTAAATTTTTTTTTGAAAAAACTTTATTAAGACCTCCATATTAAGTTGGATAACCATCACGTATACTTACACCATTTATTTTATTCCCATTTTCGCATCTACAGACCTTTTTTTAGGAATCGCTCAAATTTCACAATTTTTCGTGTGCATTAGCCATGGATCTGGCGCCTGGAGCACTCAAATTTTTTTTCTCAAAAAACTTTATGAGGATCTCCATATTGAGTTGGGGAACCATCACGTATACTCACACCAATTTTTTATGCCCATTTCCGCATCTACATGTCCTTTTTTAGTAATCGCTCAAAAACCTCAATTTTTCGTGTGTAGCCCATAGATTTGCCGCCCGGAGTGCCCAAAAAAAAATTTTCCAAAAAAATTTATGATGACCTCTGTATTTAGTTGGGGAACCATCACGTATAGTCACACTATTTTTTTTCACGCCCATTTCCGCATCTACAGGCCCATTTTTAGGAATCGCGCAAATTTCTCATTTTATCGTGTGTATTAGCCCATAGATCTGGCGCCCATAGCACCTAAATTTTTTTCTCAAAAAACATTATGAGTACCTCCATATTAAGTTGGGTAACCATCACGTATAGTCACACTATTTCTTTCATGGACATTTCCGTATTTACAGGCCCTTTTTTAGGAATTGCTGAAATATCTCATTTTTTCGTGAATATAACCAATAGATCTGGCTCCTAGAGCACCAAAAATATTTTTTCTCAAAAAACTTGATGAGGACCTATATATTGAGTTAGGAAACCATCACGTATACTTACACTAATTGTTTTATGCCATTTTTCGCATCCACAGACCCTTTTTAGGAATCACACAAATTCCTCAATTTTCTTTGTGTATTAGCCTATAGATCTGGCGCCCGGAGAACCCAAATTGTTTTTCTCAAAAAACATTATGAGGACTTCCATATTGAGTTGGGGAACCATCACGTATACTCACACCATTTTTTTCACGCCCATTTATGAATCTACAGACCCTTTTTAAGGAATCGCTCAAATTGTTCAATTTTTCGTGTGTAAATTTGCCCATGGATCTAGCGCACGAAGCACCCAAAAAAAATTCTCAATTTTTTTTTTATGAGAACCTTCGTATTGAGTTAGGGGAACCATCACGTATACTCACATCATTTTTTTCAAGCCTATTTCCGCATCTAACGACCCTTTTATAGGAATCACACAAATTTCTTAATTTTCAGTGTGTATTAGCCTATGGATCTGGCGTCCAGGGCACACAAAATGTTTTTCTCAAAAACATTTATGAACCTCCGTATTGAGTTAGGGAACCATCACATATACTCACACCATTTCCGCATCTACATGCCATTTTTTAAGATTTGCGTAAATTCCTCAATTTTTCGTGTGTTAATGCCCATGGATCTGGCGCCCGTAGCACCAAATTTTTTTTCCCTAAAAGCATTATAAGGACCTCCGTATTGAGTTGGGGAACCATCACGTATACTCACACCATTTTTTTCACGCACATTTCTGCATCAACATCCCCTTTTTTAGGAATCTCTCAAATTCTTCTATTTTTCGTGTATATTAACCCATGGATCTGGTGCCCGTAGCACCCAAAAAAAAAAATTTCAAAAACTTTATGAGGACCTTCATATTTAGTTAGGAAACCATCACATATACTCACACCATTTTTTTCAAGCTCATTTCCGCATCTACATGCCCTTTTTTATGAATCACTCAAATTCCTCCATTATTCGTGTGTATTAGCCCATGGATCTGGCGCCCAGAGTACCCAAAATATTTTTCTTAGAAAACTATATGAGGACCTTCGTATTGAATTGGGGAACAATCTTGTATACTCATACCATTTTTTCACGCCCATTTCCGCATCTACATGCCTTTTTTTAGGATTTGCGCAAATTCCTCAATTTTATATGTGTATTAGCCCATGAATTTGGCGTTCGAAGCACCCAAATTTTTTTTATCAAAAATCTTTATAAGGACCTCCGTATTGAGTTGGGGAACCCTTAAGTATACTCACACCATTTTTTTGACGTTCATTACCGTATCTACATGCCTTTTTTAGGAATCGTTCAAATTCCTCAATTTTTCATGCCCATAGATCTGGCATAGGGAGCACCCAAAAAAAATTTCTCAAAAACTTTATGAGGACCTCCGTATTGAGTTGGGAAACCATCACGTATACTCACACCATTTTTTTCACGCCCATTTCCGCATTTACAAGTCCTGTTTTAGGAATCGCACAACTTTCTCAATGTTTCGTGTGTATTAGCCCATGGATCTGGCGCCCGAAGCACCAAAAAAAATTTCACAAAAAACTTTATGAGGACCTCCGTATTGAGTTGGGGAACTATCACGTATACTCACACCATTTTTTCACGGCCATTTCTGCATTTACAAACCCATTCTTAGGAATCGCATAAATCCTCAATTTTTCGTGTGTATTATCCCATGGATCTAGCACCGGAGCACCCAAAAAAAAATTCTCAAAAAAATTAAGAGGTCCTCCGTATTGAGTTGAGGAACCATCACGTATACTCACACCATTTTTCATGCTTATTTCTGCATTTACAGACCTTGTCTTAGGAATCAGGGGAATTTCTCAATTTTTCGTGTGTATTAGCCCATGGATCTGGCACCTGGAGCACCTAAATTTTTTTCTCAAAACACTTTATGAGGACTTCTATATTGAGTTGGGGATCCATCACATATACTCACACCATTTTTTCATGTCATTTCGCATCTACATGCCCTTTTTAAGGAATCGCTCAAATTTCTTAATTTTTCGTGTGTATTATTTCATTGATCTGGCGCCTGGAGCACCCAAAAAAATTTCTTAAAAAACATTATGAGGACCTCCATATTGATTTGGAGAACCATCACGTATACTCACACCATTTTTTTCACCCCCATTTTCGCATTTATAGACCATTTCTTAGTAATCGCGTAAATTACTCTATTTTACGTGTGTATAATAATTAGCTCATTGATCTAGCTCCCGGAGCACCTTAAAAAAAATTCTCAAAAAACTATATGAGGACCTTTGTAATAAGTTGGGACCCATCACGCATACTCACACCATTTTGTTCACGCCTATTTCGCATTTACAGACCCTTTATTAGGAATCACGCAAATTCCTCAATTTTTCGTGTATATTAGCCCATTGATCGAGCGCCTAGAGCACCGTATATTTTTTTCTAAAAAAACTTTATGAGGACCTCCGTATTGAGTTGGGAACCATCACATATACTCACACCATTTTTTACATGCCTATTTCTGCATTTACAGGTCCTTTCTTATAAATCGGACAAATTTCTTAATTTTTCGTGTATTAATAGCCCATGAATCTGACCCCCGTAGCACCCTAAATTTTTTCTCAAAAACTGTATGAGGACCTTCGTATTGAGTTGGGGAACTATCACGTATACTCACACCATTTTTTCAAGCCCATTTCTGCATTTACAGGCGCTTTTTAGGAATCGCATAAATCCTCAATTTTTCGTGTGTATTAGCCCATAGATCTAGCACCCGGAGCACCCAAAAAAAATTTCTCAAAAAAATTTATAAGGACCTCCGTATTGAGTTGGGGAACCATCACGTATACTCACTTCATGCTTATTTCTGCATTTACAGGCCTTGTCTTAGGAGTCGCGTAAATTTTTCAATTTTTAGTCTTTATTAGCTCATGGATCTAGCGCCTGGAGCACCCAAAAAAAATTTCTCAAAAAATTTTATGAGGACCTCCGTATTAAGTTGGGGAACCATCATGTATACTCACAATATTTTTTTCACGCCCATTTTCGCATTTACAGTCCATTTCTTAGGAATCGCGCAAATTCCTTAATTTTTTGTAAGCATTAGCCCATGGATCTTGCACATGGAGAAACCAAAAACAAATTCTCAAAAAACTTTATGAAGACCTCCGTATTGAGTTGGGGAACCATCACGTATACTCACACCTTTTTTCACTCTCATTTCCGTATTTATAGGCCCTTTCTTTGAAATCGCGCAAATTCCTTATTTTTTTGTGTGCATTAGCCCATGTATCTGGCGCCTGGTGCACCCAAATTTTTTTCTCAAAAAACGTTATGAGGACCTTCATATTGAGTTGGGGAACCATCACAAATACTCGCACCATTTTTTCCACGCGCATTTTTGCATTTATAGGCCCTTTCTTGGAATCGCGCAAATTCCTCAATTTTTCGTGTCTATTATCCCATTGATCTAGCGTCAGAGCACTCAAAAAAAAATTCAAAAAACTTTACAAGGACATCCGTAAGGAGTTGGGGAACCATTACACAATTTTTTTCACGCCTATTTTCGCATTTACAGGCCCTTTCTTAGGAATCGCACAAATTCCTCAATTTTTCGTGTGTATTAGCCTATGGATCTTGTTCCCGGAGCACCCTAAAAAAAATTTCTCAAAAAACTCTGTGAGTACCTCCGTATCGAGTTGGGGAACCATCGCATATACTCACACCATTTTTTCATGCTCATTTCCGCATTTACAGGCCCTTTCTTAGGAATCGCGCAAATTCCTCAATTTTTTTGTCTATTAGCCCGTGGATCTGGTGCCCGGAGCACCCAGTAGTTGGGGCAACAGTACGTACTATTTCACAATTTTAAAGTCCATTGAGGGCATTTACAGACATATTTACAGGAGTTGTGCGATTTTCTAAGTTTGTTCATATGTATTAGCCCATGAAAATTTTAATGATGTGACTCTTGAACAATTTTTTTGTGAGACCTTTACGGAACCATCCGTATGGAGTTGGAGTAGCAGTACGTACGATCGCACAATTTTTATAGTCTATTTTGGACTTAAGAATATTTTTGTGATATGACTTTCGGATGATTTCTTTGTGAAACCTTTACGAAACCCTCTGTTGAGAGTTGGGGAAACAGTAAGTACAGTTTTACAATTTTTAGAGTTTATTTTGGGATTAAGGGGCCAATTTATAAGAATTAGGCGATTTTCTCATTTTTTTCGTATTTTTAGCGCATAAATATTTTTGTAATATGCTTTCAGACGATATCTTTTAAAAACCATTAGGGAACCCTTCATAGGGAGTTGGGGAGTAGTACGTACATTCTCACAATTTTTAAAGTCCAATTGAATATTTAGAAGCTAATTTACATGAATTAGGCAATTTTCTTTGTTTTGTGTGAATTATCCCATCAATATTTTGGTGAAATGACTTTCGAAAGAATTTGTTTGAAACCTTACGGAATCCTTTATAGGGAGTTGGGGGAGAATATATTCTGGGCATTTAGGGGCCAACTTACAAAAATCAAGTGATTTCCTCAATTTTTCATGTGTTAGTCCATGATTTTTTTGGTGATATGACTTCCATACGATTTTTCTGTGAAACCTTTACGGAACTCTCCATTGGGAGTTGGAGCAGTACATACCGTCTCACAATTTCCCGAGTCTATTTTGGGCATTTTGGCACCAATTTATATGAATTACGCGATTTTTCTCAATTTTTCGTGTGTGCTAATCCATGAATTTTTTTGTGATAAGGCTTCCGGGTGATTTCTTTGCAGAACCTTTACAAAACCTTGCATATAAAGTTGGGTAAGCAGTACGTAAAATTGTACAATTTTTAGAGTATATTTTGGGCATAGATAGCCAATTTATAGGAATTAGACAATTTTTTCATGTGTTAGCCCATGAATATTTTGGTGATATAAAAATTCAAATTTACCATATCACACAGGGGAATTAGGTGATTTTATAGTCCTCGATATGGTAATTTATTTGTTAATGAGACTTACCATGTCCTCCATACGATCGTTTATTTCTTTTAGGTACCTGGAGAAGTCTTGCATTCAATTCCATTCCACTCATGCAACTCCACACTAACCAAAGTGAACATGACACGTAGAAAGATTTACTTTGACCAATTAAATCAAGGTTCATGTATTAATTTTGCTTTTTTTCTTTGAAGCACCTCGATTATTTTATCAAATAAATATTGAATAACTTTGTCTATCAAGGCCGCTGACAAAAAAAAAGATATATTTACAACAATTAAGTGAAGCTACAAAACTGGGTACAGACTATGACCATGAAGGAGGCGCCCTGCAATATTATTTCTGCATCACCCCAACCTATGTTGCTTGGACTCTTTTAAAAATGTCAACAGATGTGTGCCAGATTCTCCAAAAGTAGTGTATTGTTGGAGAATCCAATATGGGTGCAGCATCGAAAGTGAAGAGTCCACACAACCTAGTTCCTAACCCAACCCAACAACAGCCAAACAAACCAGAATAGCCTGGCATGTAGACAATGTTAAACCCAGCTCCAAACATCTTCTGGCAATCACAGATATCACCCTGCTTGCTTCCAAAAATATGAACAGAGAGGCATTGGCACTGATAAAGGTCACTTGATTTCGCAGTCAATCAAAAACCAAGTAAACAGCTCTCAAAGCATCAGGACAAAGATAAACTTGATACTCAGTTCAGGGCATAATGAATGCGTTCTAGCAGTCGCACAACCTGATTAACAGTAATTGGATCAGGAGATTGCTTTGAATTGAACATAATTGTGTTTTGTGCGCCAAGAGGCAATGCTAATACAGCTTCTTGTTGCATACTAGTAAGCTCCAAGAACTGAGCAAGCATATCACCATCCAGAGCTTTAGGTGCCCTAGCCTGTAATTTGAAAAGGCAAAAGACCAGCACAAGAATGATGAGTTACAGTTTCAGGTGGATATATAAACAGCAATATAAAAAACATAGTTCTCCGGTTTCTGCCTTGCAAACCTAAAACAATTTGTCAAGGAAAACGAGAACTACAGAAAGCAATATTGAGGGATAATTCCACTGTTTACATCTCCTCTTTTCTTTTTCCCTGGTGTGAACTGGTAAACCCTATTCCAGAACACCCCCGACTGAGCAGTCAGCAATGGCCCTTTCCTACTTTTATTCCCTTGGTGGATTGACCCTCATTACGCCTCAGTCTCATGCATGTCGGGATAGGCTATATGAATCCTCATTGACCATGTTATTCCAAAACATTATACAAAATAAGAATAATAAACATAAAAGGTACTAGAAGTTCTTCAGATCTATAACAAAAATTACATCTCTTACCGTACTCCCACGACAACGGTATTCAGTATGGTCATTTCCCAAAATAGGAGCAGTCAGCGGATGGATGACAAGCCTAGCCTGTACTGCTTCTAAGAGATCATATTCCTCCCTATGAGAAAGTAAATCTTTTCAAAGTTACTTCAACAGTAATTTTTTGCAGAGAAAATAGATGAAGCCAATTGAAAATACAACATTTTGGCATTTACTTAAAAGTCCTTAAACGTTTGATTCATGTTATGAGTAATTCATTCTTAATAACAGATTAGCATCTCCCTTTTATAGATAAAACAGAGTACCAATACACTCCAGAAACTACTTATGACCACTCCCCTTCCTATTTTCCAATCCCTGATTCCTCTCCCATTTCGGCAGGACAGAAGGAGTGGGGTAAGAGGAAAAGAGACACCAGCTGCAGTATTTAAGAGGGACTAATAACTCCTAAACTACTGGCAGGAAAATCCAACTTGGGATGCCCTATACTAGCCATTCAAGAGAACAGTTGAATTCAATCAGTTCAAATCTCACAAGAGAAGTCTCACTGGCATTCTAATACTGCAGTGGAGCCAACATGCTGGGACATCTAAAAATGCATATATTAACTACTTAACATCTCAATGAAGAGAATTAGCTGATTTGAACTAAAGCAATCACCTATATGTTATTATCTGAGAATTCATACTTCAAAAAGTTAGCAGCTCACATAGTAGACTAAAAAAGAAAAAAGATGCATGATAAATACAAGGTACAGAGTCGAGGAATGACCAAAGCACATCCGATGAAGATGGACAGTAAATTTTTCAGGTGACCTGAACAATAAATTCGACAGGATGTTGTAAGATACCTAGTAAGAGGAATAAAAATAATTATGCTCCCTAAAAGCGTACTAGCCATGATACTATTTTGTGATATGTCACCGACATTGCTGGCAACTTGACAGCCCCTAAGTGCATCATCTGCTGGAAGTTTATAGGAGAATGACCCCTGCAACAGATAATATTGCTCAAATCAATTGAAGCAGTCACAAAAATTAAGTCAAGGAAATGATGCTGCAGCGTTAATTTTTTTTTGCAAATCATCAAACTTCATATCCCATTCCATCAAACTGCTAGCAATCTGTGGGAATAACTAATAAGAAAAACTCAACGCAGATTGCAGAATAACCATTAAATCATTTGTGATTTGTTAAGCCAATATCACTAAATATTCTCTCCTTTTTTAAAGCAAAGGTGCTTGAGTATTGACTTAATCTTAACTTAAGAATTCATATGTAAGCAATTAACTTAATTGACTAAGATAAAGTATAAGAATTATCTGAATAAAAGTTGAATACTGTTTAAGTTAAATATAAAATACAAAACACAAGTTTTAAAGCTAAAAAGGTAAATAAACAATGAAATCAGAGTAGAAAATATTTCTCCTCTCGATCTCCCTCGAGCATCAAATTCGGAAACTGGGAAATTGTTCTAAGCAGAACCTCACCCACAACACCACTGGGCACCATATTGGTTCTTTCTCAGCTAGGGGCATCATCTAAGAGAATACATAAATGTTAAAATAGAGGATTATGCAACTGGTTCAGTGGTTCGTGACCTTGCAATGCAGTAAAAGGCAACTTTTGACTTTTCAGATCCCTTGACATATGAAATATCAGCTAACATCGACTTTTCTGGTCTACCATAAATTCCGTGTGAGTTCATGCCTGTGTTGGATTAGTCATCTTCTGCATATTCAATCATATCCATTCTATCAACTTTCTGGACCATAAATGACCATATTGGCATCCAACTATTATCTCCTATAGGAAAGTTCTGCTTCCCAACGACAAGTATTATATATGATTTGCTTAAATCATTTATACTACTTCATAAGGGCAAACAAGAAGAAGACTCATCGGAAGGTGCATTATAGGGCTTAAAAATTACCATCTTTGACAAGTATGGTCTAAACCCATCATTCAAAACAGAAAAACTCCAACCAAATGCTTACCTTTCGAATTCTTATAGCTATCTCGCCCATGTAGAATGAACAAGTTAGAGCTAGATTGCGTTCTGGACTGTTGAAATTATCTGCAAAACAAAGCCAAATTAAAAAAAAAATAAAATAAAATAAAATTAGTACAAGCATTGCATTTAAATTAAAAAATAGTTAGTAGATGAAGAAAAGGTTGGGCCGACTGCTGTATGGGGCGGAGTGTTGGCCCGTTAAGAACTCTCATGTCCAGTAGATGAGAGTCGCAGGGATGAGGATGATGTGGTGGATGTGTAGGCATAATACGAGAGATAAGATTAGGAATGAAGATATCCGGGACAAGATGAGGGAGGCAAGACTGAGATGGTTTGGACAAGTGCAAAGGAGATGTACGCATGCCCTGGTAAGGAGGTGTGAGAGGTTAACATGGGGGAGTGACACGAGGTAGAGGCAGGACAAAGAAGTATTGGGGAGAAATGACAAGACAAGACATGACGCAACTCCAACTTACCGAGGACATGACCTTGGATAGGAGGATAGGGAGGTCGCGAATTAGGGAAGAAGGTATTTGAGGGTTGTCTCGCTTCCCTGTGGTGAGGCTTGGTGGGTAGATAATATTAACATTATTCGCGTAGTTTCTTGTTCTCCGATTGTTGCTACTACATGTTGTTTCTTGTGCTTAGTATATCAGATTATTCTGCTATGTACGGTTTGTTATGTGTTACTTGACCCGAGGGTCTTTCAGAAACAGTCTCTCTATCTCATCAGGAGTAAGGTCTGCGTACACTCTATCTTCTCCAAACCTCACTTGTGGGAATATGGGTATGTTGTTGTTTGTAGATGAAGGAAAGTATGAGAAACAAGATGATGAGGATGTGCATAAGAATCTCAGCTAATAAAAATAACAGAAAAGGTAGCGTAAACCAGTAAATATGTACAGAGATCCTGATCTTTCTTTTCCGATGTTTTAAAAATCAGATTTTACATAGATATTGTAAGTTGAATTTACCTTCCAAGTGATTCAGACATGATAAAATGGCTAAACTCCCCTTCCGATCTGAAACGGCAGCTGTGTCTCCATCCATAAGAGTGCAATCAGAAACTAACCTCTGGACAGGGTCACAGTAAACTTGATCTAGTTTTCTTGCATCCTGACCACAAGACAGAGGAAGATAGCTTGTAAGGCAACAAGTTTTCAAATCTACCAATGCAAGGAGGTGAAATCTAATATAAGTATTATGTCCCCTGCAAGCTACAACCTAGAAAAAGGTATTCCAGATCTCCATCCACCTAATGGAATACAAAAATCAATTCCCAACAACACACAAAGAACCCAAGGAAACTGAGGTTTTTAAAGAAAAATCAACTCTAGCTACTGACCTCTTGATACGAGTAGAAGAGGATGCCATCACGACAATCACCAACAGCAATTCTAGTGAAGTGTGCAGTAAGAGTCATGATCATGAACCGTGTTCTCCCTACTGCTAAGCGTCTGACTCTTTGGGCATTATCATTTGGAAAACCACAAACATAGAACTGCCGGGAGAATGAAAAAAGAAGCAACATATTTTTAGTAAGAGGTAACACTAACTTTGCAAGAAAGTCCACAGGTGAGATTTATTTCAACTTACACAATTAGCCGCAGAGGCCAAGAAAAAACGATCAAGATAAGGGCAGACTGCAAGCACCATTCCAGGCCAAGTGGTTGAATAACCTAATCTTAAGTGCCATGCTTCACTTTCCTCAAGCTTAATCCCGTCACAGCTGTTATCATCAGGACTGCTACAGAGACTACTGCTAGACAGCTGTTCGGCGGCATATCCACCAATCTCACGGAAAGGTGAAGTCCGTTGAGAAGATGATCCAGCCCTCGAAGAAAATGCAATTGATCCACTATCTGAGTTTTGCATTTGCTCGAGGCAAAGAACTATTAGACGGCCCTTTGTACTGTCAAAAGTTATCTTTATTAAAACAAAAAATAAACATGCAATTCATGTATACATTATCAAAATGTATACCCTTCAGACAAACAAAGATTTACCTAGAAAAGATATTTTATTGGGGAAGAAAATAAAATCAATTACAATAAACGCATTGTGGATTTATGGAGGTAAAATGCTATACCCTTTTAGAGGATGGCACTAACCTTTCAGCTTCACCACTAGGCATTATAGCTGGACCAGAAGAGAGACCAGTTCCAACAACAAGAACTTGTTCGTTTCCGGCTTTTACCAAGTCCATGCATTTTCCTATCTCCCCAGGCTCAAACTTAAAGGATGACAACACTGATCCACTGAGAGGATCTATGCAGCAGACATCAGATGAACATAAATCATCACTGAGATCAGTCCTTAATACAAGCAACAACCTGCTGTCACTATGATATAGAACCTTTCGAGGAGTACCGCCAAAATGAAATTTCTGCACATTAAGCCGTTTACTAGGCACCATTTCCACCTGAAACCAAAAAGATGGTCATGATGTCTGATATTAAAGGTTTACAATGGCCAAGATCCATATATACAACTAAACACACTCGACCTCTGTTTCTTTAGTTTTCTCTCTCTCTCCTTTTTTTTTTTTGGGGGGGAGGGGGGAAGGTGAGATAGGGAAGTCATGCCATCAACCTGATATGCGGGCAACAAGAAGAACGTCACCCTTCATATGGCTTGTACTTGCCTATCCAACATATAATATGTAAAAATGACATGTGCAACTAGGGAGGTGAGATGTCAATGTTGAGCTTTGTTATCAATACAGCATGGACTTTTTTCTTACCAAATGAAGACTGTTTTCAGCAACAAAGATAATTCCCTTGGGACATTCAGTTGAACAAACTGGAGTAACATGTGTGGAAGGTGGAAAAGATATTGAAGTATACGAGAGGCTATGCCTTGCAGTTTGCAATAGCCAGGGCCTATCACTTAGAGCGATCACATCAGCATCAAGAGAATCATTTAATGGAATCAAAAAAACAGGAGTGATGCCAATCCGACGAACTGCAACTAACTGCAGATAAACAGGAAAATCCTTCGTCTTATCCAATAAACTGGTCACTTGTGTAGGTTGAGTTCTAAAATTCTGAGATGCAAAAATTGAGGAACTAGTGCAATTAACCATACAAGAATTGTCAAAAGTCTGAAGGCCAGGTGAGACTAGTGAGGAAACTGCCGAGATAGAAGGCCACTCAAATCTGAGTAGCATACCATTCCTCAATCCTGAAAGAACATAAAGCCGATCGACGAGTACAAGTCTTACGTCTTGAGGGATGCATCCACTTACAGTTGTTCCAAGAGTGTTTGTTAAGGTTATAGACCCTACAGCAAGAACACTCAGACCCTTATCAGAAGTAAATGATAGAACTTCTACAGAAGGCTTATGTGTACCAATAACGAAGATGTTACTGATGTCCAATCCGACTGGAAGAGAATCCAGAGGAACTCCATTTGTATTACTAGTTCTAGAGATAAAAGATGTTTGCTCAAGCCGTCTTTGGGGGATTGAGATGCAGGAAAGTTCATCTTGCAATTTCACATGTTGCATCTGGTATATTTCATAATGATGGGCTGATATTGTCCTGATGCCAAGAATGAATAGGTAACATGGACTGGAAGTTGCAACAACAATCAAATTAGGCCCAACAGCTCCCAGGCTTATTGTCATATTATCAGGGGACCACGACGTGAAAGTTGGTGATGCCGAATCAATACCATCTGGATGTGCAGCAGCAATAGGTACACACAGTCTCACAGCAGTCTGGTGGATTTGCACCAGCAGACCATCACCCACAAGACCACATGCCAACGTGCAAACATCAGGTTGGAAACCCATGAAGTCGGTTACATCAGAAAAGCTCACACCAACAGATAGCACCCTGGTCTCTTCAACAAAAGACAGTACAAGGAAAGAATGATAAGAATCAGCAAGTTTCATTTTAACTGTCCAAGTTCCAGTAATACCCTGATAAATGGGAGAAGTTTTCAACAATTTCTCTACACTGATGCCACTACGTATAACTCGTAAAGATCCTTCAGGTGCCATCCCACAGCAGGCAAACATTTGATCATGTTTCTCATCATGGTAATCCACAACCGACATATCCAATATTGGTGCGATATTTTGGATTGGACTTCTATAAACAAGTCTTCCGTCTTCAACTTTTAGCACCATCCCATCACCCATCTCAACAATAACTGCCAAAAATCCACCTCTCACCCACAAAAGTGCCTTGGCTGGTAGAGTCTTGTAAAGACAATCAGACAGAGATACTTTCAGGCCATCAGAATCAAATAAAAATTCAATCAAGAAAAGCTCTCCAGAGTCTGCACAAAATATCATTCTAGGACTGTTATCATTTCCAGGATTCCAACTCCATGAGCACACGAAATTCGAACCCGGCTTCACATTGCTATCATCATCAATATTCATTGGGTCATTTTTATTCAAATCGCTGAGCTCAAGCAATGCAGATGCCGCAACACTATACATACCTTCTTCGTCTATAATATCCGGAATTCTAATAGTCTCTCGTACAAAATTCTGCTCCTCAACTGAAGGAGGGGTAAAATTTAAACTTATTCGATAAACAAAACAAGGGCTATGAGGAACTTTAAAGTCCATCACTATAGCATCCCCAGCACGAAGTACTAACACGAGTCCATAAGAATGAGGAATATCTACGATATGATGTGCTAGTGGTCCAAGTTCAGAATACTGATATACTACATAGAGCGAATGCTCCTTCGTATTCCACTCAATCAACATGATCTCGCTCCTATATGATCTCCTCCTGCACGGCCAATTTGAAACATCATACCAATACTAGCAAACCAGAAATTATAAGATGACGATTTGTTATATGCAACTATAAAAGAAGAAAACCCACTTTGCATCACAAAGCCATTCTGACAATTACTTAAGCTTTCAAACTTCATCATCATTCATACCTATTGAGAAGAATGGCCAATATAGGATTGTAATCCTTATTTGGTTGAACATCTTTTGCGATAAAGCACATACTCCATATGGTACCACAGATACTGGTGAAACCATTTGCAGTCTCGATCTTCCCTTGCTTGTCAGTGGGACAAAAGATTCTCTAGTATCATTATTTAAAGAGTATCAGTAGGATGAAACAAAGCTATTCAAGCGATTAAGTAGCATATATATCTAGACTAGAAGGAAATGTATGCACAATATTAACCTTATCAAATATATCACTGCCAGCTGAAGCAGAACGGGAGAAAAGCGCCAAACCGTCTTCATATGCACTAGCTGCAATAAAACAACCACTGCAAAGAGCAGAGAGAGAAATTACCAACAAGGACATCTAGAATCTCTAAGTAGTAGCCAAGGTGACTGATTTCAATTGTTGCCGACCATCTAATTGGTTTCATCTATCCATCTAAAATACAACTTACTTGGAATCAACGGCTAACATTCTTCCAATTTGATCCGTAGGATTTCCAGGAGACGAAAGTTGAACATGTGTTACAGCGAAAAACCTATGTGAACGGTGCAAAGGTAAGCCGTTAATAAAAAAATGAGTGTCTTGGTTGAATTAAGATAAAGAAAAATAACTGCTCATTTTATGTGTAACAAAAATAAAAGAAAAAAGATACAGTTGAAAAATAATTTAACCTGTGCATTTCATTGCAAAATCTGAGAACTGACAGCTTCCCTGAATCTGAAATAACAACCAAGAGATCCCTGCCCAGAAGCTATTTAAAAGAAAAAGTGAAAGGAAAATGCTATAAGTATAAAAATTAGAAATAAAGGATTAGTCGGAAAAACAATCTAAGACACCTGTGGGCTTCCAACACGAAACTTCTCATTCCAGGGAAGGACAGCTATATCTTTTATTATGCCAAATACAGGCTGCTCACAAATAGATTGCACAACTCCATCTTCATCTATAATCACCAATTCTATAGATGTTTCCTGCATCAAAATCCGTTGTCATATCACACACTGAAACTTGCTAAATAAAACTGCAACCAAGTAGCTAACATTCAACAGCATGTTGAAGAACATATGTAAGGAATCCAATCAAATAAACAATCCAGCACACAGCACACCTGTGCTATATAAGCATAGATACAATAATTCAAGCATCTAGAAATCAAGAGAACATACAAGTGCTACTAAAAAACATATCTTAACAAAATAAAAACAGTGAACAATATATATAGCCTAGTTATCCCCTTTAGGCAGAAAATAGACAGTAATATTAGGAAAAAATACCTCCAGCAGTTAGGCAGCACAAAACAGCTGCATGTAGGATTGACTCGTCATGAATATAAACAAGCCATTCCTAGTATCCGCGACAAGCTATAGGTATTAATGTTTCATTATACAGTAATTATCAGCATTAAATTTGACCAGGCCAGACAATCCTTCAATATAAGAAAAGTTAAGTCTTCAAGTAAAAGATATAGAGATTGGTACTTCTGAAATCAAGTTGATCCGGAGATATTGGGTTTTCTGGAGTAGTAACAAACAGTTCTTGCAAGAACTTATAGTGTATGCATTTGAGCCGCATCTTGAGAAAATAAATGTGCCATAGCTAGCACAAGAATTTTAAGAAGGCGGGTAAAAGTAGGAAGAAGCTAAATGCGGCATGAAAAGGCAAGTTCAATTTAGCGGGTTAAGATTAATATTTTTCTTCCCTGTCTCACTCCATTTTTTATCTTATAATTTTCATGTGTTTGCTTCTTTATACTTTGAACCCCTTTCACAGAGATCTTGGCTCCGCCGCCATGGGTGGTGGATATGGATTTAGCTTACAACCTTATAAGATCGATTCTTTAAGAGATAAGATTAATTATTAACTTCATATCTTTGGTTTCTATTAAAGTAAATTAAAGAAGGTATGTAATTAGTATTATACTAATTGTTGTCTCTAATTTCTTCAAAATAGGAGTCTAGTTCACTTTTGATCTAAGTTCTTGAATTGACTCTATTAGTATCACAATTAATTCTAATCCACTAATTTTGAATACTAAGATCAATTAGGGTTCTTAGCACTTCATCTTGAAATTTGGGGACTTTATTATTGAATTTCACGTATCTTTCAATTCTTGTCTTTAATCTTCGTATTTTCGCTTCCACATTATTTTCTTGTTTATTCAAGTAACCGATTCTTATCACAAACTTTATACTTCAGTTCACCAACTATAAATTTTGAACGAATATTAGGGTTTCCATAAGGTTTTGCAACTCTTGTGACAACAACGTTCAGTTTTTTTTCTCCCTATAGACCAACTCCAGCTTAGCTATTGATAGAGTAAATAGATCTCACACTTCATTCAGGTTTTGCCTATAGATAATTTGCATTCTCCCTCCCCATTTGCCAAAAGCGAAAACAAAGTTTATATAACCATCATGCAATTAACTGGTCCTACCTGATAGGAATATGTAAGAAGAATTTCCGTATCTCAAGAAATATATAGCTTGTTTACACTCTGCTGCTGATAAAGACATTGTTTGGTTGGACTACCATTATTCAGACAATTTGATATCAGATCTCCTTCCACTGGTACTAATTCTCTAAACAACAGAAAGTTCAATTTGCATTTGATTCAAGGTGCAGTGTATGCTCTAGGAGAACTTAAGCCACCAATATGCAGTGAGGTCAAGTTAAAGTCGGGGGATTAGATAAGTTCAATATGACCTTGTTCTTGTAGATTTCTCTTCCTATTACTGGAATTGGCTGGTGGTGGCCGGTGGATTAGGGAATCGAGTATGCAGATACCAAACTGGAAACTCCTCTAGTTACTAAAGGAAGTGATTTGTCTGTTGAGGAAGGTACATAAACTTTCTTAGTATTAAATAGTTTTAGTTAGTTCTATATTTTGGGAAACGCCAATTTCTAATAGGTGTCACAGGCCAAAAAACATAGTGGGAGTAAACCAGTTCTATCTTTAGACAAAAACACTTGACCAATAACCTCTTTCAGCAAGTGAAGGAGACAAATCCCAAATAGAAAGATTTCGGTATTATTGAAAATCAGGGGAGCTCAGTGAAATTGTCAAAACCCTCTAGAGTAGGTCTCTGTGATAGAAATTCTGACAAACTGGCAGCACTATGATACATTAAACAGAATAAAAGGACAGCCTAGTGCACCAAGCTCCTCCCATGCGCGGGGTTCGGGGAAGGACCGGACCACATTGCTCTTATGTACACAGTCTTAATTTGCATTTCTACAAGAGGTTGTTTCCGCAATTTAAAATAAAAAGAGTACTTCTTCTAGAGATTGGATATGTATGTGAAAAAAAGAAAGTCACAGCATGTTATTACAAGGGTCCTTAAAAACTTTGTAGACATACTTAAATTGTATTTCTTTGACTTGAAACTGTGGAAATACAACTTTCTAGATACAGCTATTCTACTTCTTCCCTCTAAATTATCCCACCAAGTAACTGGATCATGGTTGAATTGGTATTAACATAAGAGTTTAAATCATGACACTTCCCTCTAATAGATACAAACCTCCTCTAAGACATCAATCCTTTCAAACATCAAAAGGGACATCAATCCTTTCAAACATCAAAAGGGACATCAATCCTTTCAATCATCAAAAGGAGAAGAGAGTCTCACAAAGAGATTTGTAGGATTCCTGAAACGGGAATAGTGGTGCAGCAGCATTCCCGATTTAGGGAATTGGTGCAACCCACTTGCTTGAAATAGAACAGAATGGGGAAAAAGACTACGAAAAGACCGACAGAACCCCAAAAATAGTTGCATGAGCAAATAAAAAAAGGGTCTATTTTCAAGATAAAAATAGATCAATCAACTATTATCAATCACAGAATAGTCGTTCTTTTACTAAGTCAGTCCATATTTAAAGACAGCCCTGTACATGGAAACCTAACCTCCTATTGTTTTTTGATAATGGTAACTAGAAGCCTAACCTCCTCTTTGGAACAATCATCCTCATTCCATTACACAACACTTTCAAATACACTAGTCATCATTCAAATTATATTTAGACATACTCCAATCTAAATATTTGATAAGAGCCCCTATCTAGATTACGCAATTCAGGGTAACAGCTTTTAAGTCTGCTAAAGTTTTCAATGATACATGACTAATTCCCTATCGTAGCTAATCAAACAACAACAACATACCCAGTGTAATCCCACGGTTGGATCTGGGTGGAGTGTATGCAGCTTTACCCCTACCCCTACCCCTACCTTATAAAGGTAGAGAAGCAATCTCTGATACACCCTCAGCTCAAGTAAAGAATATCTAAAAAAAACAAGTGCGCAAAGCAAATACAGCAGCAAACAAAAAATGAAAATGCTAACGAGATCAGTAGCAACAACAAATAATATAATAACGAGAGTAAATGGGATCATATCTAGTCAATGAATCATCTTTATTACCTTACCTTGATAAGAAACCCGAGTCGGACATACGTTCTTATACACATCAATTTTGCTTTGCACAGGCCAATTTCAATCCAATATTTCCAAAAACATAAAAATCTCACACATTAAAAATTCACAACTAATCGGCAAAATGAAGTTGAAAACCTTATTACCTTGCCAAAAACGACATCGTATGAAGTTGGAGAGCGTATACGACCATAAACCACTTGAAGAACAACACTTCCTCTAAGAACAGTCTTAGCCAAATAACTAGCACCACGAGAAGCATATGATCGGGACTTGCTGCTACCGGCAGATGATGAAGAAGATGATTCTTCCTCGGAAACCGCCATCAACGATCACGATTCGATTCAGTTTTTCCGATTCTTACTCGAAATTGAACAGATAAATCAGGCAATTTAGGGTTTATTGCATTGAGTTCGTTCCAGTAGAAATTTTCATTTTGGGGAAAAAGAAGAGAAGAGAAGCTTTGTGTTACTATTAATAACTACTTATATACTTATCAGTCACTCATTCATCCATTTCACATTTCCATGTGGCTTTTGCCGGAGGGACCAAATGGAGAAATTTTAGACTATGTTAGAATAATAATTAAGAAAAAAATTTATAGATGGATTAACTATATTATTTTATTTTTAATTTATATTAATTACCTCTTGACAAAAGAAAATTGTATATCTTTAAAATTTATTTGAACTTCTAAACACCGTTATTATTAGCAGGAGTAAAATGGGAAAGATTTAATTAGTTCTATCCTGATTTAGTAAGTGATCAAGTAATATGTGACGAATATTTTTAGTAGGATGTTCATTTAATATGGGATGGAGGGAGTAAGGTTGAAAATTCCTTTTTGGAAATTTGATTAAGTCGCAGCATCTTATCAAGAAATAATAATTGCCCCATTAATGTATAGTTCTTAATCATTTTTAGGCATCGAATATAATTGAACTATTTATAAATGAGGAGAGGCTAATGTAGAAAGAAAAACATAATATATATACTTTGTAAACACTAGGTTCTAGCATTACTTAAACAAGATTGATTTTAAGTTGTTTTCACAACAATTCGCTTTTATATAAAATTTATATGTCGTTTTTGCTATAATATAATATAGAGCAACTTTCATATATAGCAAACGTAAAAATTATGTTTGTATGTTATAACTATAGTTTGCATAATTGCGCTTCATAGTAAATTTTATGTTTGCTATGGAGCTTTTGATTTGTATAATTCGCTAGATACATCTAATTTTATACAAATTGTTCTGTTTTGTATAAATTTATTTTTACATTGTAATTTGTATAATAAGATCTGTATTTGTATAATTATAAGTGTATAGGACGAAAATATATGTATTTATATATACATTTTTTTCTCGTTTTATACAAACACAAACGCATTTTATACATTTGTATACCGAATGGGTAATTGTATACCAAAAATGGCTAATTGTATACCGAATCAGATGGCCAAAAAATGGAATATTTGCTGCAAATTACAAATAAAATAAACTATAGCTATAACATATAATTTGAATTAATAGTTTGCTATTTCATACAATTTTTCCTATAATATAAGTATATATCATTTGGAAAAAAAAGTATATTAAAAGGAAGTGTGCTTCATTTAATAGGAAGAGTTTTGACCCTTTAATGAACTTGTAAAGAACTACATGCAAAAAAAAGGTCTAGGCATGAGATTTAGGTTTGAAGGCAAACTAGATCTACAAAAAAGGTTCGACTATATAAACTGAATAAACCATAACAATAATATATCAGTATAATTCCCCATATGAGATCAGAAGAAAATAACATGTACATAAGAAAGTCAGACTATGCTAATTAGTTTTCATTTATGGTGTTTGCAATGTATTGAGTTTTAGATAGAAGCAAGTTGGAGTACGAGTGCATTCATTTTGGAGTTGGCTTACTACTTAGATATTTTCATGAACAGTTATCCTCTTCAAATTTGGCTATCTAGCGTTTACCATGGGCACGATAACTGATACACCAAAAGTGCATCCTCCTTGGTCCTCTCATACTAGGAAAATGTCCTCTCAATACTCTAACGAGCCTACAACAGATATGAACCGAACAGTCTCGCGATGTTTTGAACCCAGCTCACGTATACGTATTACTTTAATGGATGAACAACCCTGGAACATACTACAACCCCAGGTGGCAAAGAGCCGTTATCAAGGTGCCAAACCTTCAGTGAGCTCTTAGGGAAGATCAACCTATTATCCCCAGACTAACTTTTATCTGTTGAGCGACGGCCCTTCCACTCGATATCGTCGAATCACTGAGGCCAACTTTTCGTCTCTTTTGCCTTTGCACTCGAGGGCTAATCTTCGTGAGGAAACCTCTCCATTACCTTTTGGGAGGCCTACGCTCCCATAAAAATTATCTATCTGAGATTGTCTCTTGACACGTAGGTCCTGACACAAAGTTAGAATTCTAGCCCTTTCAAAATAATCGCAAAATATTGACAAGGTAGCTCAACTGAGTAAAAAAAAAAAAAAAAGGAGATAGTACCAAAATGGGAGGGTCTTAGATGCTATTAGTAAAATAACTAGTCTAATCTTGTGATCATCTCATGACAAACAAAATGTAGCATTTGCTAAATCGATCCCACGTCTAAAGTATATTTATTTAAGATACTTAAAAAGTTTTACGTACAGAAAAAGTACTATATACTTTTCTTCATTTTCTATGAGAAACTTGACAGACAACAACTGTGTATTTTGCCGTTTTCGATGACTTTTAGATAGAAAAATGCAGATGAAATATCTACCCAATTATATTCCATAAGTCGGTGCCGGTGGAATATGGAAATTGCAGCGAACGACGATAGTAATATTATATTATAAATATACTTCCTTCGTTTCAAAAAAAGTGGTCTAGTTTGACTTGATACGAAATTTTAGAAAACAAAAAAGCTTTTGAATTTTGTGATCTTAAATTAAAGTTATGTCAAATATACGAAATTGTCCTTTAATCTTGTGGTCTTAAACATGTCACGTAGAAAACTGAAATTAAGAGGTCATTCTTTTTTAAACAGATCGAGTCTATATGTAAGTCAGCTAGCTGTACACTGTCAGTCAATTTTTCGAGTACGGCAAATAATAAAGCTCATCTCACCACTATGTAGAAGCCGGTGACTTACTAATGGTGCATGCGTAATCTTATTCTTACGAAAGATAGAGAAGTTGTTTTTGATAAATTATCCTCTTAAAAAAAATATGTCAAGAAAATAAGTCTATAAATTAAAACAAATATAGTAGCGAAGAAACCATGTTAAAAAGGACGAAGAAAATAGTAGCGATAGTAAAATAATATGATTACCGAAGCTATATAAAACAACGATTAATAATTTTTGTCTTCATCTTAGTGTATTTTAAGAAGCAGAGATTAAATGAAAAAGGAGTATTAACTTAATTACATCATAGTTAGAGAGGCTTAGAGCCATGTTTGGATTGACTTAAAAAAGTAGCATTTTAAAAAAATAACTTTTAAAGTCAAAGCTAGATGACTTTTAAGTTGAAAAAATAATAAGATAGGGAGAGTTCTATTTTTTACTTTCAACTTATTTTTGCCACACACTTCTAAAAGCTAAAAATGATTTTAAAATAAATTTAACCAATTTTTAAGTCAATCCAAATGACTCTTAGTTTAAGTTGTATATAATGACGATAGTCTCAATAACTGATCTTGTAAAATATTGTTACAACTATAAAATTCACATACTATAAAAATAATTTATACTATCAATGTACATAATTTCTCTTTTGGTTGATTAATGTGTCATATATTAGATTGAAATTTATCGAGTGTCAATTGAAAACAATCTCTCTTCAAGATATATGCATATTCTATCCTTCGCAAACTCAACTTGCGGAATCACACTTACATGTTGTTGTTGTATATTGGTCGGAAACTTCCTTTATGTGGTCAAGAAAAACGACACATGCATGGTTGTAAAGTACACTCACTATTTTATTCTACTGACACATTTTTATTTTTATTTTCATTTTATCTGCCTATAAATATTGTTATAATTTTTGGATTGAATAAGCAAAAAGGACAGTCAATGTACATTTTGAGATCTCAATATACAAATTAGTGTCTGTGAGCATAGTCCTTTGAATTGTTCAAATCCCCATATTTTGCGCTCTCTCTCTCAAATTGTTTTCCATTTGATTAGCCTTTTTTTTTTTAATATTTCACTTTCTTGTGTTCCATTCATTCACATTTTGCTTCACAAGATTCAAGCTTTTTCTGTCATGGTGGATATTTTTGTACTAAAAAAGGTGAAATTTTTGTACCCTTTTCATTTCTTGTTTTATTGTGATGTATTGCTAGGTAAAATGTTGTTATACTCTCTTAATGCATTTATTTTTTCTTTAAAGTTGCGACAATTTTTGTACCCTTTTCATGTTTTTGTTCTGTTGTGATGTTGTGTTAGTTAATTTGTCCTTTTTAATAGGTGTTGCTAGCTTTTTTGTTTTTACCCTCCCTACGAGCTCCTACCTTTTTTGCTAGGTGGAGGTTGTTGCGGGTGCTTACCATCTGAGCAACCCCTCTTGTCGATAGTGCTAGCCCAAGATGTTGTAATACCCTCTTAATACATTTCTTGTTTTATTGTGAATTTTGAGGTGTGTTACTCAATTTGTCATTTTCATTGTTATTGGGTTGGTAAATATGTGTGTACCCTTTTCCTTTCTTTCTTGATTTATTGTGAAAAGATTGCATTTTTAGCATTGCATTTTGTTGTTTTGATCATTTGATGGAATAGTATCATTCTCTACATTTTTGCAAACTCTTCTTGATTCATGGTTTTATCATAATATTCAATCTTTTACTCTGTAGTGGATGTTCTGTTATCTTCCACCTGTTACATTCCTTGAGAAAAACACATTCTCCATCATTGGTGTTCTGTATTTTATTTTCTGATGATGGTGGTGCTCGGGCCAACTTGCACCTACTTTTCGGACGTTGTAGTTTTTTTATATGAAAATTTTGTTTGGGGACAAATATTTTGGTGTTCATCTGTCGAAATGGATCTGTTGTAGTTGCTTGCCATGAATTTTTTGTTTGGGAACAAATATTGTTTTATCGCGTTCTTGAGGCATTCATATTGAATCTACTCTTCTTAGCTAAAATTCAAAATCTTCTTCTGTATCGATGGTGATTAGCTTTTTCTTTTGTTCATTACCACTAAAATGAGGAGGTTATAATCCCTTTGCATCTCTTGCAAATTGTAATGTTATACCCTTTAGACTTTCCTGATCTTATTCTCTCTCGTTCGAGGTTATGCAAACTCTATGTTTCTTTGGTAATGTTGCTTTCTTTTGAGTATTGATACCAGTATTGTAATTCTATTTGTATCATCATAAGAGTGTCATCACCTGAAAAGCATTGATGAAATTAGTGTCTGATGCATTGTCTTTACTTCTGCAGAGGTAGTTTCTTTTTCTTGTTTTCTGGGAACTTCTATAAAAGTTTTTGACAGGGATATGGGAATAACATATTCATGTCCTTTCGCAAATTTTGACGATTCAGATACTAAATTCGAGTCTTATCTAGTGAGAACACTGAGTTTTGGAACTGATGCTACGAAGAATGCTTTACCGCCTATTAATTTCAATGACCAAAATCCACAACAACCAAAAATGCAGAAGTCTTACAGTTCTGGAAAGATGATCCTTGAGGGAACTCTTAGCTATAAAAGGAGGGAATTAGAGGCCAGGATTGGACTGACTTCATTTGATAACGATGAGAAGACGATGAGTCGATCAGACAGCCTTATGAGTAGTGAAGAAAAGCATAACATGCCTGATGAAAACACTAAAATGATACCATTGGTATGTGAGAAACAAAGAGATGAGGCTGCAGTGAAGTTGCAGAAAACATACAAAAGTTTTCGTACTAGAAGACGACTAGCAGATTGTGCTATTCTGGTTGAGCAGAGATGGTATAGTACTTTAAACATTTATGAATAGCAATGTTTTATGTGTCATGATATTTCATAACTGAATGCATACTCTGGTTGTAATTTACAGGTGGAAGGTATTAGATTCCGTTGAACTTAAGCATAGCTCGATATCATTCTTTGACATTGAGAAACCTCAAACTGCCTTTTCTCGTTGGTCAAGAGCTTTAACAAGAGCTGCAAAGGTATCAATTGATTACAAACTACATTTCAGAATCTTTATTTAAGCTGTGCTATACTTAGGACTTTGTCTGTGTTGGTAGGTCGGTAAAGGTCTGTCGAAAGATGAAAAAGCATGTAAGCTTGCTTTACAGCATTGGCTTGAAGCAGTAAGCACTTTTTTCCCAGAAAGTTTACTTAAAAATGTCATGAATTCTCATTTTTGTGAGATTTTCATTGATTTACTTTCTTAACTGTGAACAGATCGATCCTAGACATCGCTATGGTCATAATCTTCATTTTTATTACACCAAGTGGCTCCAAGTTGACAGTAAACAACCCTTCTTCTATTGGTGAGATTTTCTTGGATCAACAAGTAATTCAAACAAACAACTTCATTTCAGTTTCAACATCACTAAACTAGACGTGTTTCTCTCGAATATTGCAGGTTGGACATAGGTGAAGGTAAAGAAGTAAATCTTGAGAAGTGCCCTAGATCAAAACTTCATCAACAATGCATAAAGTATCTTGGTCCGGTGAGTTGTCTTCTTTCTATCGGGCATAAAGGTTATCATTTGACAGAAAAGGTGTTCAAATCTACGGTTGTTTATCGTGCATAATGGACATTAGATACTCGTGAGGTTCGATTAATGTTTTTTTGGTTCAATTCTGAGAGTAAATTGTCCAATATAGGTAATGATACTTGCATTTCTAAGGAGATTATAATTCTTTTAACTGCATGAGTTAAGACGAAAGTCAAGAATACGTGTTTAATGCAACTCACCAGTTTATGTATGATTTCAGGTAGAGAGGGAGGCATATGAAGTTGTAATTGTGGGTGGAAAATTCATCTACAAGCAAAGCGGGAGGGTTCTTGATACGAGGGGAGGATCAGAAGAAGCCAAGTGGATCTTTGTGCTAAGCGTGTCAAAGGACTTATACATTGGGATGAAGCAAAAAGGCACATTTCAGCATTCAAGTTTCTTAGCTGGTGGAGCTACATTATCTGCAGGCAGATTAGTCATAGAAGATGGTATTCTAAAGGTATGGATCCAGTAGAACATCATAATTCTTCCGAAACCTGCAGCAAGTTTTTTCTTAAAATTGGTTTTAATGACTCGAAACCTTCTTGCATAATCTAGGCTGTCTGGCCACACAGCGGACATTATCTTCCAACAAGGGAGAATTTCGAAGAATTTATGACATTTCTTGAACAACACAACATTGATGTCACTATTATTCAGGTAGGATACAACATTTCTCTTTTTCCCGCGCCCCCATACAGGATGCTGCATTTCTCTTGAATGATCAAAACTTAAGTATAAGCAAAGACACACTTTATATTCTTTCAAATGAAGTTAGTGTTAGGGACTGGCACAAGAGAAGAAGCCGTCAAGCTAATTAGAAAGTCTTCATGTAAATAACAACTCAGCTGTAACATTTATCGCATTACCTATCAATTAGTCATGGCTTAACTTGTTAACTTTACTCCTTGTTATGCAGAAATCCCCGTGTGATGGGGAGGAAGCAACCTTTTGTAGGAAGGAAGGTGGTTTAGGCCTTCGTAACAGCTTATCCACACCAGATTTTAGCCAAGCCAATGAAGAGAGCAACGCCAAATGCTCAGACCGGGAGAAGACTAATCCTACTACAAAATATTGCAAGGATACAGAAAATCCAATTCCGTTGTCAAGACGATCCCAAGTATCAAAACCCAAAATGGTAGTCGAAATACCACCAAGGGAAGACACATTTGAGCTATTCACTAAGTCCGTCCAGTCGGGAGATGGATCAAAAGACAACATACAGCCTTTGGATACTCCAATAGATGGATATGAAACAGCAGAGGAATATTTATCAGATACAGAACTATCAGTTTCAAAGCTGAATTTATTCGACGATGAAGATGAAGAAGACTATGAAGAAACTATCCCTACAGAAAAGATAATGAAGAGAATAGATACACATAGAAGAACAAAGTCATTCCAGTTAGCTCATCAATTATCTTGTAGATGGACAACAGGAGCTGGACCTCGAATCGGATGTATGAGGGACTATCCAGCAGAACTCCAAGTTCGTGTTATGGAGGACGTGTGTTTGTCTCCAAGAACTACTACATTTCAAACTCCACCAAAATATGCTAGACCTCCTAGCATCTTTTCTATCGAAGCAACTGAAGACAGAAGGCGTACTGGTCCTGAATCATCGGTATTCTTTCAATCAACTCCACCAGTAGAAGAAATGCAAAAATATTGTGGTTAGTAGTTAGGATAAAGCAAACGATTCTTGCAATTTTTGTTCTCGAAGTTTTATCATCATTTTTCATTCTTGATCATGCTTGACAAACTCCCATAGATTTGTAAAGCAGGACACATTCATTCTTTTGTAGATATATATAGAAAAAAAGATCAAGTGAAGTCTGTCAAAGTTCTTTATCAGTGAGAATTGTTCATCTATTTGTTGTTTAGTTTCACTTTTATGAATTCTTGATCCAAATGCTGTTTATGTGCATAAGTGTGGGAAATTGGAAACATTGTGATGCAGTGAAGCTAGTCAGCATCTGTGTTTAGCAACCTGGAGCAAATGTTTTCCCAGAGCTGAAAGCCATTTGATTGTGAGGAAAGAGGTTCGACTCAATATTCTTGAAGCTACTAATTTAACCTTGTATCTATCTACGAGTGAGATAGTTGTTGAGAATACAATAAAATGATCGCTTTACGCAAGACATTGCTTAGGACCAATGGGTCACACGACAAGTACTCGATCTACTTTGCGCGTTCCAGCCTTCAGCCCTTATAAAAGTGTGCTCTCTCTAACAGCTTAAGCTTTTAGATGAGATGATCACATGACTTCATCCTGGTATCAGAGTAGACTTCACGTGAGGGGGCGTGTTGAGAATACAATCAAATGAGAAAAATGTGCTCTCTCTAACAACTTAAACTTTTTGATGAGATGGTCACACTTCATCATGGTATCAAAGTAGACCTCACGTGAGGGGGCTTGTTGAGAATACAATTAAATGGTAAAAGTGTGCTCTCTCTAACAGCTTAAGCTTTTAGATGAGATGATCACATACTTCATTAATAGGTACTTCTAATATGTATAAGTAAAAAGAATCATTTATCCTTGAAAAAAATTGTATTGCTATTCTATTTTTGAGGATAGTGTTGGTACAATATAGTCTAAAATCCACATACTCTATAATAAGGGACCAAAAATACATGTTTTAGTTAATGAATGTTCTAGATGCTTAAGCAATTATTTGAAGGATCGAAATTAAAATTTATCAATAATCGAAGGATCAAAAGTGCAATACCAAAGGGGCATATTTCCAATATGTACAATTGTGGGTTCAACAAAATAAAAATATTAAGTCAATAAGTCTAAAGTATGACAACATTTGAAAAAGATGTTTTAATCTTATGTTATAATTTATATATTTTTTATTTTTTTTTATAATCATTTTAAGGATTCAGCAAAAGTGCAAATTTGGAGTTTTTTGGTAGAAGGATTGATGGAATCTTTGAATGTAACAAAAAAGAGAATTTTTTGTCGGGTGATGAAATAAGAGCAAGTTTTGCAGGATTACATTGTCTATAATTAATTTAGTTACATCATTATCTCTTAATTAGTTAATTAAAATGATTAATTAATTCTAATCCGACCCCCTTCCAACCCACACCACAAAATAAAAAAAATCTCTAACTCTACTTAATCTTGAAACTTTCTTTAATCTCTTAATCAAGATATTGATATTTAAACTTCATGTTTTTCACTAGGTTAAACGGTTGATGGAATATATGGTATACCATCAACCATTCACTAGGTATATATTGATGATAAACGTTAAGAAATCACAAATTTCATGATTTTGCAACTTACTTCATTGACGACTAGATCACACTTAAATACTTATAATTGTAATTTATTATAACATCATTAGTCCATTAGCTAACCAATTGCTTAAAATCTTAAACTTATAAAAATATAGTAGTAAATAGTAATAGAATATGATTGCTAAGCAAAAGTGAAAATTTGGCATTATTAGGCTAAACAAAATTTGAAATCTATGGATGACAACACTTGAAAAAGATGTTTAATCTTCTCTTATAAATTATATTTTCCTTGAGTATTTAGCTAAACAAGATTTACGAATAATCTTATGAGAATATTCCACTTTAATCATTAAAATTTGAAATTGTAATATATTATGATTCCCAGCAAAAGTTCAAATTTGGCGTTTTCTGGCAAAAGGATCAAAATGGCATCTTTGAATGTAACAAAATGGAGGATTCTTTGGTCACCGATTTTACAATTTGAATAAAAGAAAATAACTTTATAACAATATTGTTATATTATATTTTATCAATTTCTTGTGAAAAGAATCATATATTAGGGTTGTACATAGACCGGGTTGGATCGGATTTCTTAAATACCAAACCAAACCATTCATGTCTGATATAAACCAAATCAACCAATACATTCAGGTTTTTCAACCTCGAAACTTTCAAAAAGAATATTTATTATAAATCATTAAACTCATATTTTTTGTTCTTTTCGATAACAAGAAAAACTCTCAGTTCTTTGAATGCGCACGAAATAAATCTTGTAATCACACATGAGAATCAACAAACCTTATGTGATGAGCTTAATCGAGAAAGTATACAGAAGATTGAGACCCTATTTAGGATTTAAAAAACCATTTCTCCTTACCACACTCATCAGTGATTAGCAAATACTCCCTCCGTTTCACAAAGAATGACATGGTTTGACTTGGCACGGAGTTTAAGCAAAATAAAGAAGACTTTTGAATCTTGTGGTCTTAAATTAAAGTTATGTCAAATGTACAAAATTGCCCTTAATCTAGTGGTTTAAAACATGCCACGTGGAAAGCAAAAAGTAAAATGTTTCCAAAAAAGGAAAGAGATCATTCTTTTTGAAACTGACTAAAAAGGAAAGGAGGTCATTCTTTGTGAAACGGAGGAAGTATAAATTTTCAATGTTTTTAAGGATGTATCCATGTAAACAAGAAATTGACTCAAACTTTTGGATGAAAAGTCAAACCAACCACATGTAAACAGTAAAGAACATTGTCAAGTATTATAAAGTCAAAATCTTGGAGAAAATCAATCACAAAAATACATACTTCTCTCTGTTTCAATTTATACGACACACTTTTCTTTTACTCGGTCAAAAAAAGAATGACTTTATAGTCGCACAAACATTTATGACTTGTTTGAGGCCATAAATTGCAAAAATCTTTCTTTCTTAAATTTTGTGTGAAGTCAAACTATATCACATAAATCAAGACGAGTGAGGAGTATGAAGAAAAGGTCTACAACATACAGAGGAATGAGTCTATCTTTCAGTATTAAAATCTTTTTCCATTTGAACATTATAAAAAGAGAATCAGAATATATCAACAACTACAAAACAAACACAAGAAAACAACACAAGACAGAAGCAAACTTTTAAACATTATAAATATCTCACAACTTATATATAAACAAGCAAACAATAAGAACAAAGACATGTAAACAACTTATTTCTACTACTACTTGAATTACTCCTTTTTTGTTTCCACAATGGAAATTAACTTCCAAAAACATCAGCAAACAGAAGCAATTTCACTAAACAAAGCAACAAAATTCAAAGGGAGAAAAAGAAGCAAAGGGCCTAATAGTTTTGTTGGTGTAAGACAAAGGCCATCAGGAAAATGGATAGCTGAGATTAAAGACACAACACAAAAGATAAGAATGTGGCTTGGAACTTATGAAACTGCTGAAGAAGCTGCTCGTGCTTACGATCAAGCTGCTGTTCTTCTTCGTGGATCAAATACACGAACCAACTTTCTTACAACTCGTGTTTCTCAAGATTCTCCTCTTGCTTCACGGATTAGGAATCTTCTCAAGATCAAGAAAATCACAAAGGATAAAAGCCTGGATTACTTAGCTGATTCCACATGTACTAGTAGTACTACTACTAGTGAAGTAATTAGCAATTGTGATGATCCAATTTCAAGTGAATATGCAAAAAAGAGCAATCTTTATGAAAAATTACTTTCTTATGATCAAGAAAGTCAATTTTTCGACAGCAACTCTGTTCAAAGTAGTACTACTAGTTCAAACACCAGCAACTGTGCTGATCCAATGTCAAGTGAAAATGCAAAAAAGAGCTATCTTTATGAAGCACTGCTTTCTTACGACAACAACATACTCAGTATAATCCCACAAGTGGGGTCTGAGGAGAGTAGTGCGTACACAAACATTACCCCTATGTTGGGAGGTAGAGAGATTGTTTCCAATAGAGAAACAGTACTTTCTTGTGATCAAGAAAACCAACTAATTTTCGACAGTAACTCTGTTCAAAGTGCTACTACTAGTGTGACTAGTTCAAACATCAGCAATTGTGATGGTCCAATTTCTAGTGAAAATGCAAAAAGGTACAATCTTTACGAAACACTACTTTCTTACAACAACATACTCAGTGTAATCCCACGGTTTGAGGGAGGTGACATTACCTGTACTTTGGAAAGTAAAGAGGTTGTTTCCGATAGAGAAATAACAGTACTTTCTTGTGATCAAGAAAGTCAAGTGTTTGATGATTTTAACACATGCAAGCCTGATTTAGACATAAGCACATCATCATCATCTTTTACGCGGACTGAATTATCATGGGATTTCGAAGAATTGTTAGATATTCCTTTAACAGAATTTGAGGTAATGAAAGTGGAAAGACAGATATCAGCATCACTTTATGCAGTGAATGGTGTTCAAGATTATATGGAAATTATACATGAGTCTCTTTGGGATCATCATCACCCCCTTTCTTATTCTTGGTAATATTGTTCAATATTTTTAAGTTGTATCTATGTTACTATTACCTCTAGTAAAATATATTATAATAATACATTTCTTGATTATTATTGGTCCAAACAAATGCCTTTTGGATAAAATATGATTGAAAAAATTAAGAAAAAAAACGATATATCAGAGCCAGGTTTCGATCCTGGGACCTGTGGGTTATGGGCCCACCACGCTTCCGCTGCGCCACTCTGATTTGTTGATGTTATTTGGGAAATTTAATTTATATATCAATCGTCTTCATGTCAGACTATGGAATAGATGCCAGAAAAATATTCAAAGTTTGAATTTTTGATCGAATTCCATGTATTAAGCCTCGATATTTACAGATGATGAGAATCAGTATCAACCAATCATGTATCGGACACATTATCCCATATAAATAGTAAATGACCCACACACTCTTCCTTTTTCTTTAAATAGAGAGAAAGTGATAGCTAAATTCACGTTTTAAAGAATTTCAAAAAAAAATTTGGTATGAAAGTGACTTTTTATAGACTTTTTTTCCTGTGGTATGATTGAAAGAAGAGATTTGGTTCTACGATTTCATTACAGCAGTTGTTATAATGATATAATCTGAGATCAATAAGAAATAACATATGAGATTTTTGTAGGGTTTTCTTCTTCAATTCAAATTCATAAATGGCATTCTGAGATAAATTTTGAACTTGCTCATTAAATTTTTGAAGAAAACGCAACAAATAGATTGGACTTAGCAACTGCAAAATCTGGAATCTATACCACAGAAACCAGTTTGGACGTCGATTTTCGTCAGTATTCCATCAACATATGAACCAACTGATATAACATATTACTGGGAATGACTCAATTGTCAATTATACTTGAGCCAGTACTGGGGATAATCCATTTGACAATAGAGTTACGCATACACATCAGAAGAACTACAGGCATTAAAGAGATTTTAGAGTGTCGGTAAAATCTAATTGTTAGCTCATATTACATGATCAACGTCAACCATTTTTGCCATGAAAATCACTTGACCAAATACCGACAGAACTATGCAAATCTCTTTTCTCAAAGTATAACAGCGAAATGATAGTTTAGCAACAAACAGTATTATGATCTTATCCAAGTATTGCGGTAAGATGAGTTGTCGCGCAAGGAAGCATCATGGGCTTTGTATTCCATGACATAGCCACCAGGAAGCTTCAAGTGTCGCTTGATTGAGTCTCTCAATGCCATCACAGCCTAGCAAAACCAAGACGATGTGAGCGTGTTTTACTTGTTTAGACTAATATGGAATAAGTGGGTATGTATTACGGATTACAATTAGCATACCTGCTGATCTGACGCATTACGATTCCATACACTCAAGATGTCTTCATTGAAACGAATGCTTAAAACAGCACCACATATGTTGTCACCATAATCGAGTTGATCACCTACCAAAGCAAGAACCTAGACAAGAAATCCATCACAGTTTAATAAGTTGACAGGAACACAAGCATAATTAAACAACCAGTGACCCTGATGTTATGAGAATGATACACATCAGTGAGAGGCAATCGTAGATACGTAGACTGTCAGTCCACATGATATTAACTCCATTTTCTTAGGGGGAAAGCCTATCAAAGTGGCTTACTACACCGGACCTTCAAGTGTCACCTAGGCATTGCACTAAAGTCGGGGCCTAGAACACCCCACACCTCAACATATTTATTGCTAAATACTAAAGTCTGTTCCTATCTTTCCTTTTTCTTATATAACCAGGATACCCGGGCTAGCTCGCGTGCACCTCGACTAATTCCACGGGGTAGCTCTACCACTTACTCAGACCGGTACCAGGGACAAATGGGAAAAAATTACCTACAATTGAGAAAATTTGCATCTGAAGTCACATTGACCCTATATGGATGATGCCAAATTAGCAATTTTACCTTTTTGAGGATGAAGGGACAATTTTATTTACAACACTCAGATGTGCTGTAGTGATAAATGTGTGCATAACATATCATCCTCTCGTTCTCCAAAAGAAATATAATGATACAGAAAGTATTGGTAAACAAACATGATCATGACTCATGAGGGTAGCCTGACAAATCATTTTATACGAGTTCACCAAATCAATGCTTTACTTTTGTCTAGTGAAACTAACCAAATTAATGCTGATCCCAACTGATGTACGATTGAGGAGTTGATTGATTGATTGATTTTGATCATTATATATGTGGAAACGATAACATCAATCCTACCTTCCAACATCTGTTTTGAGTAAATTCACAAGAAGCAAATGCATATACTCCAAGATGAGAATACTTCAAACTGACTCAACTTTTTGGTTAGATACTGGGAATCTAAGGCAGCATGAAAATCCAGCTACTGACAAAAAAATGAGGAGGAACATCAATGCAATAACACATTCTTTAGGAGAACAGATTAGAGGATACTGATGTAAAAGTCTGGTCAGAGAAGTCACTTCAGCTTCTTCTAGTGCTCTTTCTTCTTCTTCTTCTCTTTTCATTTATATGGTAGACCCTGCTCCTTAAACCCCACATAGTCCCCCCTTGATAAGCAGCGTCTTTTCCAACTTCCCCCTTGATGAGGCCCCTATCATGGTTGGAGATAGAGAATCTTTTTCACTAGACTATCCTCTTTTGTCAGCTTCTAGTGCTTACTTATGGAAACCTATGTGAGATTGTTTGCTAAGGGGCATCTCAGCATTCCTCGCATAAAATGAAGTTAGAAATTTCCTCTGTTTAGGAATTAATGTTTTATATTGTCTGAAGCTTACGATCTAAATTTCGTCATGGCTACCCATAGATTGAGTTAAAAATTTATTTCTGCACTTAATGTTTTGTAGCCATAAAAGTCCAGTTAAATTGACAGAAAACAACAATAGCGGGGAAGCTGGCTTACCAGGTCCTCCCAAAAACGTCCTGAGACAGCCTTTTTAAAACGAATTATCCACTTCCCACCATGGCAATTAGCAGAATCCTTCACAGACAAATATAATCAGGAAATTAACTCAGGTAAGACATATACATAGTTAAGGACTTTAACAAAATTGAAGACAGAGAAAAGAAATAGTTAGGATGAGCACCAAAACTAACCTCCCATAAAGGACGAATACCCTCTTTGAAAAGATGCAAATCAGTTGGGCTGGGCAATGCTGATGGGCGAGCCAAGTGGCAGTAGCAAACCCAAAACCCTTCAACCTATGGATGAAGAACACATAATAGATTAAAAAGGCAGTCAAATTCACATAATGCCAAAAGACCAGAAATAAATTGACTTACAGTACTGAAATCAACAATTTTCTTTATATTGTCCTCGTACGATGTTTGTGTTCGAACCCCAGGTGTCCGGCGAGTGTACCAGAAAACAAACTTGTTCTGATCATGACAATGAAGCTAAGTGAGTACCAGAAGCACAATTCATAAAAGAAAAAGAAAGGAAAGATGAAAAGTAAACATGGCTAGAAAATAATACTGTGCTTATGGAACTACGAAGTCGTGTCATATTTTATTTTTTCACAAAGAGTGGGAAAACAGAGCACGATAATACGCTGCAAGCATATGCTAGTCATCAATTCTAAAATCCTCCTGGCCTGACTGGCACAATGAACATGTTTGTTTTGGCCATCTCCAAAGAAGAAAAGCAGAAAATTGCAGGCACGTCACAAATTTGACCACCACTGTGGGTGTTGATTATTTTAAAAATAGAAGCTACTAGTAAAACAGAGAAGAAATGCAAGCATATTAAATCACAGGATCCTACAAGATCATCAGACTCTATTATGGGCTTTCAGGAAGTAAGCATCACTTGTATGGGACATATGATGCTCAAAATTTGCTACTTCATACTCATGAGCCTACTTCCAATTCCTGAATCTATTGCATTTACCGAATCTCTGGAGTATATTATGTATAAAGGTAAGATATTGATGCAGAATTCTCTCAGAAGCACTATGTCCAATCTTTATCACCTAAGATCATTAACTTATTTGTCCACATGTTGTATTTCCTTTCCCTAGTAGGAAGTGCCTTACTAGTAGTTTCAATGTTATGTATTTAGTTCAAAACAATGGATAAATTGATGTTCTTGCATAAATGTAATGAGGTCCTACAACCAGTTTATTACTCCGTAACTTAAGCAAACTATATTTTTTATGACAATGGTGTCCGAACCAACTTATGTACACCATAACTATTCCACCAATATACCAACTTAATAATATTTATTCAATAAAAAGTAGAACTTTCAATAAAGCAGTCACATCAACAACCTAACAGAAGAATAGTATGAACAAAAGCATACAAATTTGAACTAATCTAAAAATTATGTAAAATAATATTGTAAACATTTTTTGAGAAATAGTCACAAATTCCACAAAACCCCAACCAAAACAACAAGTCTGAACAAAAAGCATAAAAATTTAAACTCAATAAACCTGAAAACTAAATATAACAAAATAGCTGCAAATCGCATCAAACAACCTAGGTTTGAACTTGATGAACATAAAAATAAAATAAAATAAAATACTTTGCTGAAATAGCAGAAATATAAAACAAAAATGAAACCTTGAGAGGATGCAAGCCGGCTTTTAGGTCAACGGCGATGCGTTCACGATCCTCGGCGGCTATTGAGGGATCGATAATTAGGGATTGAGTGTTGTTCGTGTTCTTGTTATCCAATTCTTTCTTCTCCGGTGTCACTTCCATTTAGTTCCGGCGAATCTCCGGCGACAACTCTTGTATCTGGTTTTTTCGAAAAGAGGATTTTTCAGAATGAAAACGAAGAGGGATTGCATATGACTGCGGCTCCCCTTCTTCTACAAACGAATCGGGTTGTCCCAGACCCATTTCTACAATCGGGTCAACCCGGTACCAAACTAAATTGTTTAAATACAATACATTTACTTAAAAAATAATTATAAATAACTTTTATCTGATTTAAATTGATAATTAAAAAAAAAAGATTCTCATAGCTGATAGGTAACCAACTAATATAGCATATTTAATTACGTTGATTTTATATAATAAAAGTTGTTGGGATATAATTACACATCACTTAAATCTTTTGCATTATTAGAGTTTGAATTTTGCATTTCTACTATTAAAGTTGTATTCAACTTTCCTTCAATTATATTAGGTAGAAATTGCTTGCTAAATGGTCCAATTCCATACATAATACAACCAATAATATTTGTGTCATGGTAAAACTTTTGAAATTTATGGGATAAATATATTTGTAGTCCCTTGACAAATATAGATGTTTACATTATAGTTTACTCTTATTGAACATCTGAACACATGATAAAGTTATCTAGTTTCAACTAAAATCTCCTTGGATGTACAAGGACTTTGAGAGACATAATTTAATTTAAAGTTGCATCCAAGGGTATAGCTCAAATCGAGGTGTACGCAAGCTGATCGACCTGAAAAAAATCTAAAGTGATGCAATCCATGGTTCAATTTTATCCAAATAATAAACATTCAACTAATAAAGATGACTATGTACTAATCCAATTAATAATTGAGAGAAATATCCATAGCTTGCCCAAATAGATTAGCCTCCTTATATGTGGTTCCTATAGGAGTGATATTTTTCACATAGTGATAAGCTTCCACCTATCTACTATATCACCATCACAACAAAAGAAGAAGTTTCAAATATTCACTCTCCAAAGTGCAAGAAGACATCTTCCATATTGAGTGCCTTCTTTGAATAAAAATCCCACATTACTTTACCATCAAAGCCACTCTCTTTGACTTCAATTCCCAAAACAATCAGAACTCCATGACATTTAAAGGTGTGACTCAGTAGTTAATGAAGTGATCGCTAATAATGAGATCGCATGTCTAATTCAATAAAAGTAAAAATACTAGGTGAATTACTCATCTATCCAAGTCTTGATAAATAAAGTTAGTTGGTTTTCTGTATTGATAAGAGGTGCGACCTAGTAGTCAATAAAGTTATCGAGAATCATGAGATTTCATGTTTAAATCCTAGTAAAAGTAAAAACACTATGTGGTTTTACACATTTGTCCAAGTTTTGAAGGATAAAGTTAGCTGATACTCTGTAAAATATGACATGTGAATCTAACTCAACTCCAAAAATTAACTCACGAAGTAGGATTTGCTCAAGTCCATATAAAAGAGACCACCAGTCCATTTCCAGGTCAACGTGGGACTCTAACCCCTCTAACATAAATAACCGTAGAATTAGTCGAGCTACACCCAAGTTGACGCACCACTAGAGGGGTAAAAAGGAATCAGGACTCCTCTAAATTCCAAACTATTTAACCTCTACTGCTCTAACTCCCCTGCTTTCATTCATTGAGGAAAAAAAATGGATCTTCAAGAGTGGGAACTTCTTTCTGATAACGGACTTCTTGAAGTACTCCATGATGATAGAAACAAGTTTTTGTCTATGGAGTATGCTTCTGATCCCAAAAGAGTGCCAAATCAACTAGTAATTCCATTACTAATTCAACAAGAACCAAGTATACAAAAACCTCAAGAAGATGAAGAAGTTATTAAAGAAGTTATCACCAAGGTTCCACTTGAGGTAAACATGTTACCACCTAATATCAAAGTTTCAAACTTTAGATCGTGATCATCTCGTCTAAAAGCTTAAAATGGTTATCTTTTCATCCAAAGTCATTTTTCACGAGTCAAATTATGTTAAATACTATGACTGTCTCATCTGAAAGTTTAAACTGTTAAAGAAAACGCTACTTTAGTTACTTATTTGTATGGTATCTTAACAGGATGAGGAAGATAAAAAGTCACAAGTTTTCTTCAAGAAAATGAAGGAAAGTGAATTTGAAAACATGAAATTGGATTCACCCAAGTTTAATAACAAGACTAGTTCTGTGTCTCAAATTGATTCAATGAGTTTCCCCTTTGAGGATAAAGTTGAAGTCTTGGAAGTTGAAAAGGAGAGTTTGATCAAGAAAAGGGAAATTAATGAAGAGAACAATAATGGTGGAATTAATCTATGGAACTGGAGATTGACTGGAATTGGTGCTATTTGTTCATTTGGGGTTGCAGCTGCTGCTGTTACAATTTACATCTTTATTGGAAATCATCAAAAACAGAAACAGCATAAGCAGAATCAGAAGCTTAAATTCCAATTTTCCGATGACAAGGTTTGTGTAATTATGTTGTCATATTATTCTTGCAAATTATGTTTCAATATTTGTTTTTCTGAGCCGAGGGTCTGTCAGAAACAGTTTTTCTACCTCACAAAGGTAGGGTAAGGTCTGTGTACATCCTATCCTTTCCAGACCCCACTTGTGAGATTACACTACTGTCATTGGAAAAATCTCCAATTATCGTTCATTTTGATATGCCTCTTTGAATGCATTTCACCTCACTTATCTAACAAAGTGTTCATGTGGAACTGCAGAAAATGAAGCAAGTGGCTCAGCAGCCTGCAACAAAACTGAATGAAGCAATTCGTGGAGTAAGAGGATCAGTTCCTATAACGAAGAAACACATCACAGACGTTGAAGGATTACTTTTACGCTCCTTAGAGCATATTCAAGACTGTTTATCAGTTTCTTGAATAGTTTTTACGTTCCATTAGCCATAGTGGATCAAACAACGGGTTTGCAGGTTCAACAGAACTCATGACTACCTCGATATTTAACCTTATATATATGTAAAATTATAATAAGTGTAGGTGAATTTAGATCTCAACTTAGAACTCACAATGTCTAAATTGTAGATCCTTGTGATTACTATACATGTTGTATATATATATATTGTATTCCAATTTCCATGAGTTTGTACTAATTAAGTTCAATTGTACTGAAAACTGGAGTTTGGTTCAGAGATATACACAACTATTTGAATACATTGGGTTTTATAGGTGCTTCTGTGTATGCTTAATTTCCGATTTCTTTTTCAAACTGCTTTGATGTGCATTACTTGAGTTGAGGTCTTTCAAAAATAGTCTTTCTACCTTCACGAGGCTAGGTATGTGTTACTTGAGTCGAGGGTGATCTTTGATCCTATTTTGAAATTTGTGAAAGTAAACATGCTACCACATATAAAATTTTATGTTGTGTGTTTGCTACAGTATAGAACTTTTACACTAACAAACCATATACAGCAAATTAATGTAACAGCATATTCAGCATAATCCGGGTCTGGGAAGGATATAGTGTAAGCATACCTTTACCCCTGCCCTATCCGTGGAGGTAGAGAGATTGTTTTCGAAATACCCTCAGCTCAAATCAGCAAATCAAAGTAGTTATGAAAAAGGAAATATGGCAGTGAAGAAAACACAACAAACTAATACGGAAAGTAGTAATACATATCAAAACAAAAAACTACAAAATTATTCAAATTTCTTAATACAAAACTAAAATATTCAACTTTTGATTAGATTATGTATTTAATTACAAACTCAGTAACTAAACCGAGCTATGAATTCCCTAATAAATCCACAAAACTGATAAACTTCAAATCCTGACTCCGCCTCTTTCAGGTAGCCAGACGTCTGAATATTGAACATCTAATTCAGAATCAGAATCAGAAAGAAAAGTATTAGGCATAGGGAAACAAAAGAAAGTCCGAACACAGAGACTAAATCGACGAAATTCTTGAAAAGGAAAACAGAAGAGAAGATAAAGAACTTCATCACTGCTCAATCTTTCTGGGTTGCCATTGCAATATTGACAAAAATCTGCAGATAAATTTGCCACTGCCACAATCAGTTGAGTGTTAAAAACCATTCTTGCAAATTCAGAAAAACTCTAAAACAACTTACTAAAAATATAAATATATTGGAGAAAAATATTATTGAATTGTTGTGTCTGACCCTATTTATAGACACTGCACAATGCCTGTTTCTATTACTATTACTATTACTATTCCTATTCTGAGTAGGATTCTTAAACTTAGACAATTTTTATTATATTAAAAATTACTAAAAACGACACAGATTTATTAATTTAATTATTTACAGCAATTTGGAGTTTGGAGGCCAAGTGGACGGTTAGTGTTATTAACTTTTAGCAAACAATTTTTTATTTTTCTAATGACTGCACTTTGCATGCCATTCTTTATAATTTTTATGATTGAATCAGCCAATAAAGTAGAAAGAGCCAGTAAATGTGTGACAAATCCTGGAAGTTGTTACTGTTTCACATCATTAAAAGAAAACTAAAGAATTTATTTTGACAATCATGGTAATTCAGACCAGCTTGGGGGCGTCTAGATTTGAACATATGAGTAATTTTTTTTTTTCTATCACAAGGAAAACCATGGCTGCTACCCTTTGGTTGCGCACAAGAGTTTTCAATAGCTCGCAAACCACTTAGGAGAGGTAACCTGCACTAGACAAGCCCGTTATGACGAGCTTGACCCAGAAGGCAAACCCCTTGCTTTCGCGCTGACAAGGGGTTTCAAACTTGAGACCTCCAACATGGAAATCCCAAGTCCAAACCATTGGGCCACCCCAAAGGGTACATACGAGTAATATTTTTGTCCTAATTTAAACTTGAGACTTCATGTTGCTCGAGACTACTTCATTAACCATTAGGTCATCCTTAGGTGCTAAAGGAAACTAAAGAATTACTATGAAGTTGTCTGCTTCCATTTTGAATTCAGTCTATTTCCAGCATCATATCCATAGTGTGCCCTTTAATCCTAGTTTGCAGTTTCAGATCCGTATCAAAATCACCAGTTAATCAAAGTTAACAGTCTCAGCTTTTCTGTAACAAGGTAATGATAGATATCGTCTAGCATCAAGATGGTCACTAGCATGAAGACTGTTCATAGAAACACCTTGACATCAATTCACTTCCAAGATAGATGAAAAAACACATCATTAAAGAGCAATCAGATAATCTTCCCCTCGGAAGTTTGCGCGAAAAAGTAACAATGGTGATTATATGTCATAGAAATGTTACAGTAAACAGATGAGAATTCGAGATGTCGATGGTGCATAACTAACTCTGCAGCATATAGTTGTATCACATTTGACATCCTATGGACCTAGACACTAGATGAACATATATGTACCATCTAAAATTGATCATATCAAAAAAGCACATATAATGGTTGAAACAGATGGAAGGAACTAGACATTTTCGGTAATTCCCTCTGCTGAGTCTTTTCTTGTTATCTGCAGCAAGCACGGTCAATAAGCTTCCAAAAAGCCTCCATTCTCCATATAAGAAACTACTTGTCCCGCCATCTCATGTGGTGTAGGAACTACTCCGTCTTTTAGTTGTAGTTCAATCTAACCAGAGAAGCAAAAGTTCGGAACAGAAGTTATTACGAGAAAACAGAAGGGAATTAACAATCTTTTGAAAGCTTAGCAGCAGCAGAAGTAATATAATACATACCTCACAATTCAAAGGTGGTTCATAAGGATCATCTATTCCAGTAAAACCTACAAAATGAGGTGCTAAAAATTCAATAAAATTTGATGTAAGAATACTAATAAAAGACAAAAGTTCGACTCAAATTGTCAGTCCTCTGATGAACATCTTTCAAATTGGCGACTTATAATGACTATCAACTAATAGTGCCATGAAGCATGGCAACAAGAATTACTCAAACAGTTTAAATGCAAAATTTTAAGCAGAACAGCTGTTGACAGATGCAATTTATTATTTACAGTGTTGCAAATTTGTGTATCTAATAACTGAGCAAAGTAACTCCGTGATTACTCGAGTTAATCATCATTTGTAGGAATACAAAGTTTATACAGATGTGGAAGCAATATAGGCTACAACACACCTTTGATTTTACCCTCACGAGCTAGCTTGTAGAGGCCTTTTGGATCTCTATCTTCACACAGTTGTAGAGGCATATTCATAAAAACCTGAAAGTCACAAGAAAAGGAATGTTACATAATGCAAAAGATTTCTACAATAGATCAATGAACATGAGACTTGCCTCAATGAACTTTTTATCTGCCAATAATGCGCGGCAAGCATCACGATCCTTTCTGTAAGGAGATATCAAACTTGCAATGCAAATTAATCCAGCATCTGCAAAGAGATTTGCAACTTCCCCTGAACAAATTCACGGGTAGTACAGAATCAGGAACTACAAAATATTTACCAATACATCTCATACCAAAACTGAGAAATATCTAGAATAATTCAAAATTTTATCCACAAGAAACTAAAAGGTTCCGCTCAATCAGGTAGCATTGAAGTTATCCAGAGACGCGCAAAGCTATTTCCACCAGTCGGGGAACAACTAGGATCTAACAAGGGTTTTTAAAAAAAGATGCAAAAAATGTTGCATCTAGAAGCTTCCCTAATGTTAAGGAGATCCAACAGTTTATATATGTAGAGAAAAATTATCTTACTCTACATGAGTGTAATTTCCAGACAGAAGGGGTTCAACTGGGAACTCCGTTCCTTACCTTTAGCTCCATTACTACATTTAGACACTCCATTTCCTTGTAAATCAAAATGGGGAGTGGACATGAATGGAATGGTGGAAATAACCGTCACCTTTTTTCACATTTGCTTTATTTCATTGTTTCAAACCTCCCTCCTCTTCTCTAAGTGTTTACAAGTCGTTTGTGAACTTAAGAATTTGAAATAAGAGGTCCCAGAGAGGTTGAAGACTGTTCTTAAGTTAATCTAAAGAGACAAAGATATGCAACGTACTATTTGCTGAAGTTGTCTCCAAATCTCTACCACAAGCATCTAAAAATCTCACCAATAGACAATTTATGAATACACTTACCAGTCCTACGTATATTCTCAGTCCGGCTTTCTGGTGAGAACCCAAGATTCTTGTTCAGACCATGCCTAAGATTGTCACCATCAAGAACGTATGAAAGCTTACCCCTTGACTGCAATTCTCTACCTAGGGAACATGCAAGTGTGCTTTTTCCTGCACAAATTCAGATAAAATCTTGAAAAACAATGGCAAATGCATGTCGAAAAGGTGAGCATCTAAAACTTTTGAACCCCTTGTAGAAGGCATTTTCTTCCCTGCCTCTAAACACCATTTTCTCTTATTCCTCTAAACATAAGTACAAAATATACGAGTTCGCTGCAGCTAATACAAAAGGCAAATAATAAGTAACTGAAAATTATACTAACCTGATCCACTGAGACCTGTGATCCATACAACACATCCCTGTTGGTTAAGCAGCTTTTCCCTTTCTGCCTTCCCAACTGGATTTTCATGCCAGAATATGTTTGCCGGATTGCCCACAGTAGACATCAAGAAATAGTAACCTTTGATTTCCTAGTTACACATGAAAATGCCAGAGGTTATTAAGAGCACCATGCTAGGTCCTATGGGCAGTTAATCAGTTGCTGTATTGAAACAGGATTCTTGTGTACCGAATGCTTCAGCACAGATGAAAAGAATGAAGATTTTGGAGAATGTAGGGACTTTTATGGTTTAGAACACCCTTTTCTCTTCTGATCTTTGAAATCTAATTCACAGATGAAGAAGTACCACTTAACATTAACCTAAGCATGTTATGATCCAATAAGGAGTAAGATAGTCATGTCGATAAAAACGCATTGACAAATCAAGTTAAAGGCATAAGAGAAGGGGATCATGACGGTACAAGAACTAACATTGCAAGATAGTCTAAAAAAATTCATCATCCTTGTTAAATTAGGGTGTAAAAGTACTTTGATTATAAAAGAAGGTAGGACCTTGTTGGATCTAGTGATTATGGCCTCTAAAGGACAGAGATTTAATCGATTGAAGAGTTTTGTATTCGTTTACACCCTCAGTAAACAAAAGCCTACATGGAAACACCAATGTTATGCTTTAAGCCAGACAACAAGTCGTGCAACGTAACTATAAAACCCAAAAATCGAGTAAATAGCAAGATAGATAGGTACCACCTATTCAAAATTCCAAAAAGCTATTCTTCATACCAATTTCTACCATATATCTGATGAAAGGTCACTCAGGGTTCAAAGTAACAACAACAACATATCCAATATATAGTCCTACAAGGTGGGACTGGGAGGGTACAGTGTCCCCAAACCTTACCCCTACATAGCCGAGGTAGAGAGGCTTGTTTCCGAAAGACCCTGACTCGGGTAATGCATATCAAAGATTTGAGAAATGCTCTCAATATAATCACTTTGTATACATTTTCCACTTCACATACGTTATATTCAATTTCAAAGACGAGATACAACAACAAAAACAACAACATACCCAATCTATTAAGCAAGCTATCTAAGTTCAATAAAGAATATTAAGGCTCTTTCCTATTACATTTTCACAATTCATAAACAAAAAGTACCTGTATCAATCAAATGTAGCTAACTTTTAGTTCCTAAATCTCTATTCCCCAATAAAAGCACAAAAGCTTCCCCACCCAAACAGGCAAATGGGATCTTGAAATCTCTAGTGAAAATTAAACTCTCATTCTCTTGGTATTTCCATCAAAGATCAAACCTTTCCACAACAAAAAATACCCATCATAACAAAAATCCAAAATTTCCCAAGAAACCATTTTTTTTAACACAATTTGGAGAAACCTAAATAGACAAGTAAAACAAGAATTCAAATTTATATCACCCCTTAATAAGAAATCAAACAATCTAAGAGATCTAAAAGAAAAACAAAACATATGGTCACAGAATATGCTCATTTACCTGACAAAGAAGAACCCAGAAAACTGAAATTACAGGGAAAAAATGAGCTATGAAAGAGCAAAAATATGAATTTGGAATTGGGAATTTGTTGCTTTCTTCAACATTTTATGATACAGATGAAAGCTCTAAGCCGTTACTGACTGAGTTGTATTTTGACACATGTCCTAATTAGTTTATGAAATCATAATTCGCCCAAATTAGACTACTTATTTATTAATGCGATTCATTAAAAAATGTATTGATATATAACTCAAATTGATTCATAAATTTTTTTATTAAAATACTTTTAATATGTTATAAATAACTAGATTATATAGAAAAATATTGATTTTATTAAGTATTACGGTATAAGAAGGTAAAAGAAGCGAATTAAACATGTAAAAAATAGACGAGTTGAATTTTGACTCAATTTTTTATCCATTTTAAGTTAATTTATTTCTATCAGAGTAATTTTTTATAATTATTAATTTACTTATTCATTAACTCAACCAATCAACTCAAATTTAGCTCAATTCATCTATTTATCACATCGAAGTGTCGTATTAATAATCTATTTTTGGTGCAAACTAAATACTCCTAGGAAGAAACTCAAGTTAGAATCTTAAAGTTTTTTTTTTTTAAGTATCTAGTTTCGTAGTGTATATGTATATACACTACACATACACTTTTATTGTATATTTTGTGTATGAGTATGTATAGTCTATAGATTAAATTTATATTATCTATACATTGTACACTTATTTTATAAATTAGATAACCCAAAGGCATTGAACAATAATTTTTCTTTTTCCATAAATATCAAAAGATGAAATAAATTACCAAAACAAACCCTCAATAGAATGGATCTCAACTTTGTTCAGGCCCAATGCAAGTTTAATATGGGCTATTTAAGCTGGGGATTTACTGGACTGACAAATATTCAAGCCCAAGTTAGCTCAAATCACTGAAAATGAACACTGAATTCTAATATGATTTCATCATTAAAAATAGAACGGGATCGATCGAATTCAATAGTCTTATTTAGAACCTGTACTTGTAGGGGTGTAACTATGTTATAGTCAATGTGTCCAATTGGACACCCTTCATCAGAAAATAACATCGTATATATAAGTAAAATGATATACGAAGTGATTAAATAACATATTCTGGATATCCTTGACAAAACAAAATGTTGTAGCCCAGTGATTTTAGACGCTTTGAAAGAGCCTTAAGGTGCTCACGTGTTTGAATCTCACTAGCTCTCCTTTTTTTTAACACCTTTCATGAAATTCCTGGCTCACGTGTTTGAATCTCACTAGCTCCCTTTTTTTTGGATACCCTTCATGAAATTCAACCAGTTGTGAATTTCATGCAACTAATTAATCTGAACTTGTCCCTTTCAACACCAACTGCCAAAAAGAAAACACTTATAACATAAAAATCATACCACATTTTGTCTATGATATTATTTTTTTCAGTATTAGAAAGATTGATTGATGTCCAATAATTAATAAATATATGAATTTATTCATCCATGTAATGGAGTTTTCTTGTCCTTTCTCTACCTTATTTCTTTCTGTCTGTAGGGGACACTATGATATAATTCAGTATATTTGCTTAGTTGTTCTTGTTTTTAACTTATATGTTAAAAAAAAAGAAGAGAAATGTATAAAAGTTGGGTTGCATTTATATTAGAAAACAATATTATTAATTCAATTATAATTTTATGATATTAGTATGAGGTTGATGTAAGAATTTATAGTCATAAATTTTAAATGTTGGATGTGCTTGGGGGATGGAATACACTTTCATTCCCTTTTAATGTATAATATCTTATTTTTTTTCTTTTTATTTAATATTTGATATTTATTTTAAGGTATCGATTAATTCAGATTTATGTCACATATAATAACGATCGAAGGGGAAAACTTAGGCTATGAAGACCCCTACCGATTTGGTTGGGATTTAATAATTGCTGCAATTGCCTTCTCCATACTAAATGTGTTTTTAGTTTAATTTGTTTTTCATTTTTCATTGAATTTATATTAATGTATTAAGGGGACAAATAATCATAAATTTTTTTGCTGAATGTGGTTCATAATTGATACCGGTATAATGAGGTATTTTTGTTGAGATTTACAAACTATAATATTTTTTTCATTGTATCTAAATTAATGAGACATCAAAATTTGACGTCTGCATCTTTTTCTAGCTGAAGATAGACAAAAACAGAAAAATATAGACATTTAATCAATGTTTTTCTTGCGAAACGATTCCCCAACTCCTGAATACCTCTCTAAACCTACACATAATGGGAATTAATTAGCACACTATAATTAAGCTTCTATGTGTCTGTATAAAACAAGTTCCTTAAAAATGTTTTCTGATTTTCATGTTTGGTCGGTTAAAAAAATTTTCTAGAAAAATATTTTTTTTTTAATGAGGAACACAACTTTTTAAATCAAAGTACAGAAAATAATTTACTTAAGTGACATATTGTAAGTTCATCATCTCTTCTCGACCCACCCAACACCCCCCACCGCCTCTCCTTGGCCATCCAACCCCCGAACCCCACTCCCCACCTCATCTGACACTCTCATAGTACTTTGCAAGATAACATATAAATATTTTTGAAATAATACATTTTGCTTATTAAATAAATAAGAAATCAACCTATTTTCCGAGAAAACATGATTTTATAGAAACATATTTTTCATAAAAATATTTTCCTCCGTATCTAACACAACTTTATCTCTGACTTGTTACACTTGTGCTCATATATATAACATAACCAGTTATATATATATATATATTTAAAAAAATCTCATGCCTATGTACCTAATAATTGGGGGAAAAAAGAAAAAGTTATATAAGCAATGAGTAGTAATTGAAGATTAATATTCCTTTTTATCCATTAGTGTTTAATTAATTAATTAACACCAATATCAGACAAAAATGACTATTTTAATATATGAATAATAAAATCCCTTTAATCCAAAAAAAAAAGAATGAATAATATTGAATTAACTAACAACCTCTCATAATTAAAGTGGCAAAAACATGATTAGGACACCAAATTGTTTGGTACAAGGGCTAAATTTATGATTAAATTTAGTTTTATTGTCGGAAGTGAATTTAATTTATTTATTTTAATCAAACTTTGGATTATTATTGTAACTTGCTTATCAACAAACAGTTGCAACAATAATCTAGACTCATAATAAGCCAGAAAACATTGTAGATCTAACAATACAAAACAACTTTTCGAGAGATTTTGATTTCGAACTCTGACAATGAAAAACATCCTAAATAACAGAGTTTTTTTTAGAGAAATAAAACTAAATCACCTTTCGAACCGTCAATCAAGTTTTAGCTGATACAATCTTTTTTTTTTTAGACTTTCGGATATATTTTGAGCAACGTAACTTAAATTACAAGGTTTCTAATAGAAAATAAAAACGATATTCAAACTCTAGAAAAATCCATCAAAATTTTAACTTTTATCCGTCCGAATTTCAGAAAATTTTCATGAAATTTCAACTTAAAAAATTCAAATTATAAGAACATTACGTTGAAATTCTATACTTGTCAGAATTTTTTATTATAATGAACAAGTAAAAATGAATTTGAGCAGAATAATTGGATTACTTATTTTTTCATTTTTAGTTACTCTTTTAACTTTTTATAATCTTTAATTTATTCATTTGTTGATTGATAATTTGTTTGGTCTTTTAAGCTAATCTCTACCAACTAATTAATAATTTATTTGGGGTGTCCCTACTTGAGCCAACATAAAAAATCTTCCTTGATTTGCTCTATTTGATCCTTCACAAATCACAATAATGTGTGGCTCTTTTTTCCTTTTTTTGTTATGTTTTAACTCATCTTTTGTCTCCAATTCCACTAACTGTCGGTGATCCCAATTAACCTTTATTACCATGTCGAGTTTCATTATCGCAGTTGGATATATAAAGTATTCTGTATTTATATCGAGTTTAAGAAGAGTTTTGCCTTTGAAGGATGTGATTTAGATAATTTATTTTAATAGAAGTATTAATAGTTGTTTCCACGATTTGATTCATGATCTTTAACGACAATAATTTAGTTGCCTTGAGTATGTTTATAGAGGCAAATGACACTCTTTGTAAATGTGTTGAAAGCCTACAACAATATCGGATCTAATGATAATTAACTCATGTTGGTAAAGGTATCACTTTTGTTAATGTATGTAATTAATACCGCTAAAGTTGCTTTTATAGTAATCATATACACAAATACAATTTTATTATTACTTCAAGACTGATTTCCTTCTGAAATTTTATTTAATACTAATAACAATACAGTCAAATCTCTTTATAACAATGCCATTTTTACTTCATGTTTTGTCAAAATTCGATTTATACAATAAGCATTTTATTTGTCTTGTCGAAATATCGTTTTATACAACTAGTAATAATATAAATTCTAAATATAATAGATTCCTTTTAGTTATGATATGGAAAATTATTGAAATTACAAGTTGTTCACGCCATAAATCAAATTTATATATTTATTGACTTTATTGCTATCTTATGCAAATTTATTGTTTTAAAACAGTAGCTAGACACATTTATAACTGTACTTGTTTATGTTAATTAGTAGTTAATTATTCAACGACCAAGAGTGGCATGTTTCGCACGCTAGTGTTTCTGCGTGGAGTTTCGATTAATTTGAATTCGTGTTAGACAAACAATGACCAGGATAAAAAATTTGTCACAATTATATTTTGAAAGTTAATATATATGTATAAAAAATAAATTTAACTAGTATATTCAATATGAATTTTTGTATATATTATAAAGACCATACTTGACTATATATGGCTCCGCTACTATACATAAGCTCCAATATGAAGAGACAAATACTCTTTAACTCTCTATCGAGTATCCAGATTCTTTTCATTTCCATAATTCAGACTCTACCTATTCTATGTAAAACAAATTACAACAATAAACTTGTTATTCAATATACATGTAGTTATATGTGTTTAAACTTTCATTATGGAGACAATCTTAATTATCGTGTACAAATTGTAACGCAAAAAATCTCACATTATAATATGCATGCAAAATACAGATGAGATTTTTAAAAATAGAACTGAGGTCCCCTACCTATTATTACATGTTGTTGTACTATTTAGGTAAGTACAATATGCAAATCCTAGCTAGTCGGTGAATGAAATGATCTCAAGACATGTTAAATTTCGTGTCGAGTTAAACTAAAATAAATAAATTAAAGCGAAAAAAATATCTTCAGACGTTGATATTAACTATTTAATAAAGTCGACTAAAATATCGAAATTGATTGTTATTTTTGTGAGGGAAAATTAAATACAACAAAGTCTCATCAACATTAAGTACATTTATTATATACGTACGTAGACTATCTAATTATAACATAATAGGTGAGATATTAACACTTAAATATGAAGTTCATGAGTAAATGCATATGCATTTCACTTGTCTTGTCAATTAATGTTATGACCTATATATATAGTTAATTAGACGATATTTTATACAAAAAAAACTACTATAGTAGAGTAACATAAATTCTAAATAGATTCCTTTGAGTTATGGTATGTGAAATAATTACCAGTATTGATCTCCCATGCTGCTGTTCTATGTTGAGTTTCGATTAATTTGAATTCACGTCACACAAAACAATGATCGTTAAGACAGGAAATTTGTCAAGGATATTTTGAAATTTAAAATATGTGTAAAAAGTTACTTTTAACTAATATATGCAATATAATTTTCTATAATTATATATTATAAAGAACACACTAGAAATATCACATCATGCAAAATACAGATAAAGTTTTTTTGCTTAAGAAACTAGAACTGAGGTCCCCTACCCATTCTTACATGTTTTTGTACTATTGGCGAATGATATGACCCCAAGACATCTTAAATTTTGTGTCGAGTTAATCTAACATAAACAAATTGGCTCGAAGAGAACATTTGCAATTGATATTAATTATACTAATTATGTAATAAATATATGAGATATAATTAGACATAATATAATCGAAATTGATTATTATTTTTGTGAGGGAAAACTATAATAAAGTCTCATTAACATCAAGTATATTTTTACTCAAGATCAAATTTATATTTCCGATCCCCACCTAGCTTGAAAGGGAGTGTTAAAGTATAACCTAACAACCACAAGTCATTAAGGTCACTCCATTAATTTAGCTTGTCCGGTTAATTAACTAATTGTTCGATATAGTTAGTTAGATTTTTTGTTTACTAGTCGACCTAAGTTGTACCCTTACTTTTGGGGAGGGGCTTGGCCTCTGAACCGCATGTGAGACGAGTTCTTACCTCATAAAGATATTTGAGGGTCACAAATCTTAGTCAATACTTGTGCATGAATTAATTGATTTTTCATGAAATGGACATATCATAAAACTATACTACTTAATTAGAGTACATGAAATATATATGTTTGTCATGAAAATTGGTTAGTATATAGTACTCTTAGCTGTAAATTGGAGGACCCCTACAAGTACAATTAATTTTGAATCTACCAAACAAGAAAACATATTTTTTGGTAAGAAAAATAAAGTATAATGAAAATGAAAGAATAAGGACTATGGAATATCTTGAATATTAATGTTCATTAATTATTGGGGTCTTATTCATTTATAATTATGTTGGTAAGAAAAGGTCCATTCATTTAAGAACTCATTTTTTACCCTCTGACCTTGAATAATTTTTCTTTTTTTTTTTTTACTTAACTGGTTGTTCAACTTAATTAACTAAATTATTGAGAAAGAAAAAAGTATGGACATATGATTTTGAGTTTGAAATTCAATCACAACTTATTTGATTTACTGAATTAGAATTCAGATTTTATATTTACTATAAAAAAATTTAATATAAAACATGATTTTCAGATAAACTCATAAAGTAATATATAACATGTCCAATTCAGTTCCACTAATGATATCGACCAAACAAAGGAGATATTATCTCCTTTTAAACTAAGCAAAGGCGAAAACTTAAAAGTGAATTATTAATAGATGTTCATGAATTAGAAAGCTTGGATCAAGAAATAGCGATTTTCCCCTTATAATAGTACAAGTAAGAAAAATACCTTTTTTTATTTTTCCTTTTATACTTTTATTATTATTTTTAATAAAAGGGTAAAATATACTGACAGGTAAAAAATAAAATATCAAAGAATTAGGTGTAAGTGTAACTAACTACGGTCCACGACAACTTTACAAGTCCCTACCTTCGGATTTTGCATTGATTGGTACCGTTGTTTAAAAGACTCGTTTCACTAGTAATATTGTCCGCTCTAATTTTCATGATTTAAAAATATATTTACACAATAACTCTGTGTAGCTGTGATCAACGATGTGAAATTTGTCTAGGATACTATCATATACACTTCATAAAGGACTTATCAACATCACCGTAAATTAATAATATGTGGGATCTTAATTCACCTAAAACGTCATGTGCATCTTCTTCAAAAACTTGCAAGCTTAACAATTTAGGCATACTACATAAACATGACCCTTAACTTGACGTCAGCTTGCAATTATGACCTTTAACTTTGGATGTGCACAAGTAGACACTTAAATAGGGGCGGCTCAACATAATTTGAGGCCTAAAGCGAAATTTTAATTAGAGACCTAAAATTTAAATAAATTTTATCTGTATTTATTTATTTTTCTAAATTTTTAGATGTAAATTATTCCTTAATATTTCTTTTATAAATGATTTTTTCAAATATTTTTTTAATTATTATTTTTAAGCAAGACTTTATCAATTCAACATTGAAAAACATCATTTTATTGAGACAATTATTATATGAATCAATAATATAGTTCTATAAGTAATAAATTGATAAATTTTAAATAAAGATGAGAGTTAGAATCATAGAATCTGATTCAAAAAGTTGATAACTTGGTATACCCTACTTTAATATGAAAAGTTACGAAGAAGTAAAAAAAAAATTGTAATTTACTTTGTTAAACACTTTTCGGCTATTGATTCATATTTTTGACAGAATATTACTCTAACTATCAAAAATTTGAAGAAATAGAGTACAAAAGGAGTTAAAAAGGATAAATAATGTGACTGTTAGCGAATAAATATATATATATATATATATATTATAAATAATTAATTTTTTTCATGAAAAAAATTAACATGATTTTATTTTAATAGAAATTTGAGTCCCCCAAAAGGCATTGGCCTAAAAATTCATAGGCAAGAGTCGGCCCTGCACTTAAACTTGTATAAAATTGAACAAATTGACACATTCGTCCTACATGGCACCCTACATGGAGTTTTTGTGTCCTACGTGGCATCTTGCGTGTATTATGTCATGTAGGACATATGTTTCTACTTGTTCAATTTTATACAGGTTTAAATGTTTATTTGTGCACACTCAAAGTTGGAGGACATAGTTGTCCGTTGAAGCCAAGTTAAGAGTCTTGTTTATATATTATGCCTAACAGTTTATCCGTCATTCTCTTTGATCAGTCCTCGCCGGCCCGGCCGGCACCTCTCCTTCATGAGCCATCAATTTTGTAACGACCAAAGGATAATCACCAAGCCAATTGTGTCATGCATAAATCATATTAATTAGTAACACCCCATAACTACCCTAATAATAATAATAATAATAATAATAATAATAATAATAATAATAATAATAATAATAATAATAATAATAATAGTAAATATAACTATTTATACGAAAGTAGGTAAAGTAAACACAAAAGTAAGTTCAGAAAACCCTTACAATATCATTATACTTGCCCCCTGCCATTTGAGATCTTTAAGAGATATACATATTGATGTCACGTACCATGCATGGACACAAAGCAATTTATGTATTCACAGAAGAATTTAACTTCTTATGTAGTACAATATTTTTTTCTTATATAATTACATCATTTATTATAAGTAAAATCTTTTAAAAAGTTGAAGAGTAAATCAATTTTTTTTGAAATATAATCTTCTATAACAATTTTGAATACATTCAAGTTAGATATGTTAACTATGTTTGGTAATCGGAGTATCCAAGGATATGATCTTGAGCTCAATATAATGAACTGATGTGAAACATAAGGTTTATGTTCAAATTCTAACAAAATTAAAAAAATACTAGGCAAATTCTTTCGTCTAGTCACGCCTTGATAAATAGATATACTCAAAATTACAAATATTTAATAGAATTAGTAAAAATAAAACTAATTAAGTAGTTTTACAATATGATGAGTGTATAGATCAACACACTCATTCAAATATAATGATAATGTAAAAAAAAAAAAAAGAGTACAATATCCCCACCTCCAACAACAACATTACATATCGCGTAAATGTACACAGATCTTATCATTATTTTACAGATAAATGAAGAAAGTTACGATAAAATACTACTCCGTATAAACAATCTAACGAATCATGTAATCATCTTAATAGATAAAATGATAATCGAAGTGTAACAATAAACAGAGTACACCCCCCACCCCTCCTTACCCCCACCCCCACCAGAAGAAAAACACCCTGCGGCCTGCGGTTTTCATTCTTCTATATCTCTGTGACTCTGTGTCTATATCTATATCTATATTTATATATATATATTATACCCTTGTCTGCCTGTTCTTTTCACCATTCTTCTCTTCTCTATCCTTTAATTTCTTCAAAAAAAATTACAAATCAAACACAAAAATGGCAGCAGCTGCAATTTCTACAATCTCAATGATTGATTCCAACATGGAAGTTGACAAATTAACATACGAAATCTTCTCCATTCTCGAAAATAAGTTCCTCTTTGGCTACGATAATGACCCAAAACTTTCTTCTGCATGCGGAGATAATCTCAATTTCTCCACCCCTTTCGCCGGAAACAAAAATGTCCCCGCCGGAAAAATCAGGATTCTCTCTATTGACGGAGGTGGGTCCACTAATGGCATCCTCGCTGCTAAATCATTAACCCATTTGGAAACAACCCTTCGTCGGATAAGCGGAAAGAAAAACACCCACATTGCTGATTTCTTCGATGTAGTCGCCGGGTCCGGTACCGGCGGGATCCTCGCTACTCTTCTCTTCACTCGTGGGAAAGATGGGGTTCCTCTTTTCACAGCAGAGGAAGCTCTCAAATTCCTAATCGAGAATAACCGGAAAATCTCTCGATCTTCTTCAAATGGAGTTCTCCGGCGTGTTTTCCGGCCACCGGTGAAGGTGTTCGGAAAAGTGTTCGGCGATTTAACTTTAAAAGAAACTGTAAAAGCAGTTTTAATCCCCTGCTACGACCTCACCACAAGATCACCGTTCCTTTTCTCCCGTGCTGATGCTTTAGAAATGGACGGCTGTGATTTTAAGCTGGCAGATGTATGTGGGGCCACAATAGCTGATCGTACGGTGGAAGTGAAATCAGTTGATGGAAGACGAAAGATCACAGCCGTTGGTGGTGGGGTCACCATGAATAATCCAACGGCTGCTGCTATCACTCATGTTCTTAACAATAAACAAGAATTTCCCTTTGCTAATTCAGTTGAAGATTTGTTAGTAATTTCACTGGGCAACGGAGAATCAGATTCCGGCACCGGAAACATGACGTCATCACCGGCGGCATTTGTTAAGATCGCCGGAGATGGAGCTGCCGACATGGTACGTAAACATTTTTTTTGGCTCATGCAAATTATGTTGGTACTTCACCGACACACGATCGGGGTGAAATAATAAATATTATTTATTCAGTTATTATTAATTAGTCGGGTCTCAATACGAGTAATGGCCATAGAATAGAATGAGAGGCCAAAAACAAAGTTGGTACTTTGGAATTAATGAGTTTTATTATTATGGGACCTTGAATTACTTAATTTACATACTAAATGGTCCACTAAATCTTCTGATTAAATAATTTACCTAACTATATACTAGTTTATTAGGAACTTTAATTTGGAATATTAGGTAAGTATTTGCATTAAGTATAAACATCGAGAAAAACGAGTGTATCGAACTGCCTTTTTTTTTTAGGTTATTGTTTATTAAATATTATCATCGATGCTAGAGTTAACTCCTCCGAGCTTCAATTATGGGAAAAGGAACTTAGTAAGGTAACAACTAATATTATTACGCGACAACTTATGATGTTTATATCGATCAATCATGGTCAATACAATAATTGTCCTGGCTATATTATATCTTTTGTTTATTTCTTAATGATATTGACTTTCAAGTAACTTGATTGTATAAATATTTTTTATATCGTCAGTTTACGTAGACTAATGTTTTTTTGTTGTTACTTATAACAAATGCAGGTAGATCAAGCTGTATCAATGGCATTTGGAGAATTTAGAAACAATAACTATGTTAGAGTACAAGGAAATGAAATTATTGGAAAAAAACACCATATGATAAAAGATGAAAAAATGAGAAAATCAATTGTCATTGCTGAGGAAATGCTAAAGCAGAAAAATGTGGAATCGATATTATTTCAAGGGAAAAAATTGGTGGAAAAAACAAATTTAGACAAATTGGAAATATTTGCAGGTGAATTAATCAAAGAAGAAGAAATGAGGGAAAATAGTATATTATCTCCAGTTGTTTTGAAACAATCATCATCATCTCCAAGAACATCATCTGCAACAACTTTATCGACTATTTCATCGTGTTAAATTAATTAAAATAATACGAAAGATCATTGTATGCATCATGATCATATATTAGCTCGATTTTAAGTTAGATTAGTAAGACGAGTTAAGTTAACTCGTTGAATCAAGGGTTTGAAGCCACTCGCGATGAATGATAGAATCTTAAACATCCGAGTTTGCGCTTAAGTTTTCAGTTTATTTATTTTAGGTTGATTTTGTTGTAAAATGTAAATTTAGATTATGAATCTTGATGAATGTGTGTGTGTATTTTTGTTGTTAATATATTGCTTATTAAGAGCAATGGTAAGCAGCGCACTTGGTGGTAGTAATTTGTATGTTATCAGCCCTAGTAATTTTAAAGTAATAATTTAACGTTAAAATACTTATTTTACCCTTTTAATGAAATGATTTCTAGTCACATATATTTGCGACTTATTTTAAACCACAAATTTCAAAAGTTCTTAAATTATGTGTCAAAGTCAAACTAATTCATATAAATTGAAATCTATGTATCCTTCAATAGAGATTTTATTTTTAGCAAAATAAATATTTCTTTTGTTTCAATTTATATGAGTTAATTTGACTTGACACGTAGTTTAAGAAAGAAAGACAAACTTTTGAAACTTATGATCTAAAATAAGTCATAGATATTTGTGTGGCTAGAAATCCTTTCATTAAAGGTAAAATGAGCATTTTGAAGTTCAATTATTACTTTCCGTGAAGCATCTTATCATTCACGGAAAATGATTCAAAGAAATACATTGCACCGTCAGATTCATTTTTTAATCGTATGATCGTTTTAAGCGATACATTGGACCAAGAGGTCACAAAGTCAAGTAAGACAAGACTGCATACAATAGACCGAATGTGATTTGAGGTATTGGACCTTTTCCATGCATCTTAGGTGGAAGACGAAGAATGCCTCCTCCTACGTTGGGCAAGCCATCAATAGATCGTTGTCGAAGGGCTAGAATTCTAACCTAATGTCAGGATCTACGGGTCAAGGTCTGTGTATGATCCTAATCATAGGGTCAGACACAGATAAACACATTGAACTACCCATGTTGAGACTTGAGAGCCCTCAAAGCCCAAGCACAACGAGAGTGTTCTACTACTTAGCTAATAGCCCATAAATCTTTCTTTCTACTACAATGAGCTACCCATGTGGTTGAGAGCCCTCAACGCCCAAGCACAGTGAGATCGTTCTACTACTAAGCTAATAGCCCATCAAACTACATATCGGGAAAATAAGAGAGCTTAGTGCACCGAGCTACCCTCCTCCTTACATGGTTTCAAAGCATGCTTTATGAAAAGATGGCGCATCAGTCTTCTTTTTCAATTCCATAAAAGTTGCCTACTGGGAACTGACCAGTAAACTGACTAACAAGAGGCCTAATTGTTAGTCGAGTCGATAGATCATGGCAATCAATTCGATGTAGTATGGTTAAAATACACCTTCCAATTTAAAGGTATCAAATATTTTTCAGCAATCAACCATTTCTTAGCCATAATTGCCAACACTAGTATAAACTAGCCAGCATGCAGCAGCTACATTAGCTCAGCAACTTCTAAACTTTAGTTTAACTTTTCCCATTACACAGTTGTACAGTACAACAAAAAAAAGGATTTTACATGAAGAATCATGAGGGGACTCACTTCGGAGGCAATCCAACAAGACCAGCTGAATTCATCCTCCAAATCTCTTCAAAGATGAAGTGACTAACGATCGTTGATCGTCAACAACTCAGCAGACAGTTCGACCATAGCAGATTGATGCAATGTAAAGATTTTTGGACCATTTTTCCTGACAAATGAATGGAAGCAATTTGAGAGTAGAAAAGGAAAGAACGAAACGAGTACATTCATAATAAATATGCAAACTGCATTGCACAAACTCCTGTCAAACGGAACATCAATTGTTTTATAAACATAAGACACCAATTTTCACAGCTTTTTTTTTTTTTTTAACTTGGTAATTTCAATTTTCACAGCTTTCAAGAAATCAAATTCCTTCAATTATTTAAATTCAAAACTTTGATGTGACATTTTCTCTATCAAACCAACTTTTTAGCCATCATTTTCATATTTTCTCCCATGACTAATACAATAAACAAGCCAAACAAACATCCTAAATTACGGGTCCAGCCAAAGAAACGTCTTATAAATGGAACAGAGGGAGTAAGTGGTATATTCCATCAAAACTTCTTTTGTAAGTATTCCACTTGTTAGATTTAAGGAAAATCAAGGCAAACAGGAAACATGAAAGGGTATGAAAAAGAATCATCACCTTTACATGGGTACTTGGGAAGGCAGATGTCCGCAAAGTCTCTTGAGTCTCATCAATCATTTTACGCCTTGGTATGCTCAATATGAAAGCTGCTTGATCAGCGGTGGCAGCCATAGAAGTTATTCTAAACCCACCTTCCCACCGTCGATGTATTCCTTCACTTGGGTAAAGGAAGTCGAGTTCAACAACCTACAAAGCCATCTTCTTTAAGCCACTATTGTTGAGGAATTCAAGAAATGCAGTAAAGTGACAACTGAATGAAAATAACTTCACCTGTTCTGCATATCCAGCATTTCGGGACATCACCACACCCCATCGATTGCCAGCAGTGGTCATTGATGTTACATGGAAACCTTCTTTCCATTTTTTGTTTATCCATTTAAAAGGAAAAGATTCACTTACTTTGTAAGACTGTTGTGTATAAGGAGTTCCTGATTCATTAAGCACGGAGAAATTAATAGATTGCTTATAAAACAATCAACATAACCATAATCAAGTTGATTCACAGCAAGCCTATTCGTGGTAAAAACATCTGCAGCGGATAATCTTAGCAACAAAATACAGCTCACCAACCAAAAATACAAAAAGATGGGTAACCAGAAATAAAACCATCCATATATTGTAGCTCTACCACCATTTACATATTGTAGCTCTAACACCCTTATATCAGCTACAGTTACCTTGACCAAACCAAAATGTTCTGAGGCAGCAATGACAAATAATTATACAGGCCAGTCATTAGCTTGTGGTCTCAATTTTTTTTTGAAATTTAAAAAAAATAAAATCCTGGTCACTGACTTGTGGTCTCAACTTTATTCTTCTTTGTAACCAAGATATCCCATATGAGTTAGCTGGTCTAACCCCAAGTATAGGTTTAAATCCTGGGGGAGAATGCACCCACCTTGCACCCTTCTCCAACTTAAATACCATGCTTCATGTCAGTGACAGGGTTTGAGGTTTGAACTCATGACATGCGCCCAATCCATGCTTCCCAAGATGTGTCCTTACCTACGTCCCTTACCACTGAACCATTGCCTCCAGGCTAGTCTGTGGTCTTAACTTTCCCTACTTTTTCAGCAGCTAAACAATGGAAAGTGGTGGTAAATTGCTATTTGGTATTCTAATTCTACCAGACTGCAACTCACATCCGAAAACATCTCATAAAAATCTGAACTATGGAACAGGTCCGAAAGACATGAGTTAATCATCAGGTCTACCCTTATACAGGGCATATAATTCTACACTTACCGATGTTTATAAGCAAGAGAACAAACCACATGAAGATCCCTATTGTTCAGTATTAAAACCACATGAACATCCCACTTCACCTCCCGGTCACTCTTGTACCAAGAAACCTTCTATGCTAAAGTTTTATAGATCAAGTAGACTGAGCCGCAACATCCCTGTTGTTCATCAGAACCACATCACTTGGCCCCCTTTCCACCTTTCTTTTTCTATTATCTAATAAAGCTACTTAGACCAACCAGCAGGTATGACCACACTCTTAAACAGCATCCTTTGCCATTTGACTGAAGACCAGATCTGTCAAAGGCTAGTGCACATGTGCAACAAAGTAAAAGAAACAATTGAAGGGCAGGTAACATGAAGTTCAAACAAGTTACAGACTTGAACTTAATCTGTTAATAATACTTGGGATATTCTCATAGTCGCACAGTATATACCATATTCAATCTAGTTATTATATGATCGTTTTGTTAAGCAGACTTCTCACTAATAAAGAAATTTCCCACCAAAAATAGAAAGATGGAAACCATATCATTCCACAAGGAGAAGTCCATCAATTGATCCGTCTGTAAACACCTCAAACTGTGAAGAAAACAGATAATTTTTCCTTTAATATCTAACCTTTGGACATAACGACTAAGGAACTTCCATTAGTTGCACCAGCTATTGAGCTGATGTAGTAGTTCTTTTCCCACTGTTCCATAATCCAATCCTGATAAGAACAACAACCGAGTCGGACAATTGTTTGAGTATATAACCTATGAAAAGAAAAGAGACAAAGATAATCACTGAATATGAAAGCGCAAGGTGATTGAGATGCTAACCTTATGGAGGAAGGCAGCTGAAAGCTCGTAAACCTGAGAAGAGAAACCGGTTCCTGCATCCATGATTAAGGCCCACAGATTGGCTGCTGAAGCCACACAGCTGATGTAAAGACCATCTTCATTTCCCTTGTCTACATGCTGCCTAAGCCTAGTGTCGGCAACATTGTAGTGGTACCTATAAATTCATCATGATACTTTTCTATCAGCAACTCATACTATTATGGAATCACATTCATTAAGAAGATAATTTAACATGAATATCCATGTTCTATGTAATAAATACTCAATTCATGAATAGCTCACGTAATCCTGAAAGTGTGATAACACTTTAAGTCCTCATATGTAAACCTACCAAATCAAATAGTTTATACAAGATGTAGCCTGTCTTACCAGATCCTATAATATGATTCATTGAAATAGAAGGTAGAGGTGCACCAAAAAGGTTGCACACAAGGGAATTCAAGCACTGAGACACCTCTTTAAGGATTTATAATAATGACCAGATGTGTTTTTTGTTTTTCTGTTTTGAATTAAATGAATGACCAGGCATGTTTAAACTCATTATCACACTTTCATTTCTAGCAACTTACCTCTGCTTCATAGGACGTCTTGCATTATAAACAGAAATCCATTGTGTTGCTGGACTACCTAATCGTACTTTTTTCTTTGGTTGCTCGTCTTCCTCCAAGTTTATAAGCAACCTGCCCCGCTTCTGCCCAACCTGATTAGACAAGGGGTAACAGGTGAGTGAGAAACCAATATCGTCGTGCAAACACGTACATGCATGAATATGGATAGAAACCTTGAGAGCTCCATCAATTCTTATTGGCCGTAGTGACGTGACTGGCTCAATAAGACTCTCAAAGAAAGAGATAAGCTTGGCATAATTTGGTTCCTCATCAAATTTCATATTTGTCACAGCCTCAAGGAACTGCTTGAATGGTGCCGGACAGAAACAACACATCAACTCCGGGGAAGTGGCCATTTTCTTCTTACAGACAAGAAAACTCTTGTTGTCACCCTATTAAATCCAAAACAACAAATAAAAGGAAATCATAAAGCTTCAAAAGACAAAATTAAACCACTAAAACAACTTACAGAAGCACGTAACAACCAACCTGATAGCCTTGCCACGGTAACCTTCCCTTTATAAGAAATATTAATGTGTATGCTAGTGACTCAAGGTCATCCCTTCTACTTCCAGTCCGACCCAAATGCGCATGTACACTTGCATATCTTATGGTGCCCCTGTCAAAGCAAATATATGAGTCCACATTTAATAGGGTTATTGAATTGTATGCCCAAAATTATTCAAGTTACATGACATATAAACAAACCTGAATATATCTGGCCTCTGGTCATATTCAACATGCATACCAGATGCTGCATCTTTCCATCTAGATGCTGCATTAACCAATGATACATTATGAACAGTACTCAAGATTAACATTGAATGAAAAGAAATGGTATTCTTTAAGGGGTCATTTGATAAAACGTATTAAAAAAAATAATGCATGCATTAGCCTTGTGTATTACTAGTACCTTGTTTGGTACTCTTTTCCAACCTATGTATAACTAATGTATGCACTCTATTGTGTATTAAAGTGTGTATTGCTAATACCATGGATTTCTAGGTATTAGCAATGCAATGGTTTTAATGCATGCATTAACTCAATTAAAGACCCAATTGCCCCTCAATACTTTTTTTATATCTTTTCCACCATAATAGTGAAGGGTATCTTTGTAAATAAATTTTTTAATGCAATGCATTCTATTTTTAATGCATCAAACCAAACAATGCATAAAAAAACATCAAGAGATGTTTTGATGGAGAGTCAACTGCTTTAGGCATTTTGAAGACTAGGTGCACTGAAAATTTGTTTAGTTGGACCAACTTGTATCATGCTGTTAATGCAGAACAACTTCAGGATTTTACTAACTCATTAGCTCTGGCTTAGATAGTTTGTATTGTTAGCCAGAGATTTTTTTGTAAGCTCAAATGCCATATCTTGTAAATTTTGCATCTTCTTGATGCTGTTATTAATACCACTTATCTTATCAAAAAAAACTAATACATGCATTGCTAATGCAAGCATTACTAATACACTCTATTTAGCATTATTTTTATACACTCTACCAAACGATCCCTAAATGTAGTGGACCTACAAGCAGAATTGATCTGACATAGGTATTTCTCAACGTGTCATAACAGTTTGACAGGATCAACAATGTTTACATTAGATTATAAACAAAATAATATGTACACTCCAAGAAAAGGATTAGTGCTAAACAGAAAAGAAGATCATGATAATGCATCTTACCCAAACCGAGATCAATAAGATACAGCTTTTTCTCATCTTGACTTCCTGGCAGACCAAGTAGGAAATTTTCTGGCTTCACATCTCCATGCACGAACCTTAAAGTGAGAACAAAAAATTAGATGTGAAAAAATAGGCCATTATTACTACATGACTCTTGAGTAGAGTGTTGAAAGTGAAAGGGTGAAATAACATATGTATTGCTGGAAGAGATAACAGTTACCCCTTAAGGTGCAGCTTTTCAAGAATCGATATTGCCTCCACTGCAATGCAGGCTACCATGTTTGGCGACATCCTGTTGCAAGATTATTGATCATTAATTAGAAAGACATACAGGCTACAACATATGCATGCCCAGGAAAATTTATATGTCATACATTGTTAGTTCTGCATTCCTATGTGCAGGAAAATCAATGTAAAAAGAACAAGTTGGCAACTTACGACTGGCCTAAAGAATTCCAGACATCCCACAAGCTGGGTCCAAGCATGTCCATGACCTGAAAAATATTCCAGGAAATATCAGTAACACGAAAGTGATAAAATAAGAAATTCTTTTATAAAATGATGAAAACCAAAAGTTACCAAGATGTAAAAGTCTCCCTGACGGCCCTTAAAATGAACCCATGGGATTCCGTAGCATCCATTTAGGGTGCTGTCAAGAAAAAAAGTTCACAATGGGATAATAGGTAAGAAAACTGATGACTGAAAAATACAAAGAAATCACAGATTCTGAGATAGAATTCATGCTTGCTTACCTGTACACCTGCCACTCATAAGGAGGGCCATAGTTGCAACCTTTACTATTTCGATGCTCAAACTTTAATGCAACCTATTGAGAATCATTATCGCTGTATTATAATCCAAATAATGTCAGAAAGGCTCGTAAAAGATCCACTATGTCATAGGAAGTACCTCAACAGCATCTGGTCCTGTTCTCTCAGTTCCCCCGCTTGTTCTTCGACCAACATATACTTGCCCAAATCCACCCTTACCTAATTTCCTTTCCGTTTTATATACAGGAGAATTACCCACTTGCACCTGCATCCAGATACACAAACGTTCTTCTAAGAACTCTATTTGCAATAGAAATTTAGCCCACATGTTATCATTAATGATGTAAAGGTATTTCACTTTCAAGGCAAGAGTTAACTTTAAGTTGTTTGTCAATTCACGTCAGCCGTAAACAGTTAAGAACCCAAATGGATAGAAACTTGAGAGCAAACAGGAAGATACCCTATCTGGTACAGGAGTTGTGCCTGCTTCTTCTTCAACACCCATTACTTTGTCTGGACTTCCACCACCATCCATAGCAATCTTTTTATCTGCAGCACCGTCAACTCTATTAAAAGCTGGCTCGGCAACCCCAACAGGAGCAGCTTGAGGTAGACCCTCACACAGCGGCTCTGGGTCCAAATCTATCAATCTAATCCCCCTACCCCTACCAGCACCACTCGGTCTTCCACGTGTCCCTGAAGGCCCTTTTCCTATAGCTGTTGCATTACCCCTTCCTCTTCCTCCTCCACCACCTCTTCTTCTAGTTCTGTTCTGAGTAGGCAAGGCCAAGTTCTCCTCTTGGCCAACAGGTTGAGGGGCAGGCTGGAGATCACCAAGCCGTTTTGATCTCCTTGCTCCACTACGCAACTCCGGCATCGTCACCCATGCAAATCACACTCAACTCAGTTCTCCCACCTTGCCTTGAAAATCTGGAGTCAACACAACATAAGACCCAAAGAAAGGCGGAAACAGTGTAACTATGAATGCAAGAATCCTCTATTATCAACAATGTAGACTTCAAATAGAAACCAATAAACAAAATACAAAGCACTCATTACAGGAAAGGCAACAGCATCTAAGAAAAATCATAGTTTCCATGTATCAAACATAATCTTACATTATAAATTCCCAAAGTTCCAAAGTAAAGTTCGAAACTTTTTACCATAAAAGCCTAACATAAGAAGGTTCATACTTCATACATACTAAAAAGGGACCAGATATACAGATAAGGACATATTTACAATTAAAACAATCAAAAACGCCCACAAACAAGTGTGAAGTTTTCAAAAACTTTCCTTTTATTTCCAGACAACAAGTAACACTAAAAGTATGTATACAATCCTAGGGGCTCGATTCCAACAGAAATGAAAGTTTTAACCTTTTTGCAATCAATAAAAAGCTACAACAGCAAGAATCATCAGTGGAATAAATTAAAACAAAAATCAAACCAATCAAACAAACAATCCCTAGATGGATCGTCTTCATCCCATCACATATAACTCAACCGATCATCAAACAACCAACAAAAAATAAGCATTTTTGGCACATTTCACAGAACCCAAGAACCGAATAAAACGAACCCCATATATAAAATGGTACAAAAATCAAATCTTACCTCAAAAACAGCAAACCCCACAAGGATCGGTGAGAAATGGAACCAAAAAAATCAAGAAAATTGAAGCAAAAAGATGGGTTTTCACAGAATCGGCGATCAATCTCAGATCTTTCAGAGAAAAATCAAAAAAGAACCCCACATAGATAGTTAGAAGAAAAAGGGGGAAATCTTATCGGTAGAAGAAGAAGCTGGTTTGGTGTTTAGCTTATATGGCGATAAGGGCATGAGCTTGAATGAAGGATGAAGTAACGTTACATTCGGTGAGGCAAAAAAAATGGATTTTTGGGAAAATTGGATTGAATGAATGGAAATGAAATGGAAATAAGTAATAATGAGTGGGGGGACTCTGTGTGTATGCTGTGCTGTATGTATTGTATCCTCTTTGTATTACCACTTTGGTACCTGTGCTGATAATCTTGATTACTGTGTAATCTAATGTTAGTTTGTCCTTCTCTTATCATGGCTTTACTCTAACCTAATGTCCGATGTTCACATTAGTGCCCGACTAAATTGGATTCATGTGTTGTATGGTTCATTTTTAGAGGTAACGCTCTAATAGGGTCCATTCTTAGTGGCTCGAAGTGATTGAAGTCTTAATTAAAATGTGGATTTATGTGTTGCATAGCAGTAATCTCAATGTCTTGTGTCTCCTTTTTTATAATTCGGTGTTTGATATTTACATTAGGGTTCGATTAAATTGGATTCGTGTGTTGCAAGGTTCATTTCTAGAGGCAACGCTTTCTCAATAGGATTTTGGTCGAAGAGATTGAGGTCTTATTAAATCTAGATTCGCGCGGAGCATAACTCATTTCTGGGACAACGCTCTCAACGTGGTTTCCATTCTCACGGACTTGAAGTGATTGAGGTCTTATTAAATTTGGATTTGCGCATAACACGACTTATTTCTAGGGACAATGGTCTTAGTAGGATTCTTTCATTCTCAGAGCCTCGAAGAGATTAAGGTTTTATTAAATCTAAATTTGTGCATAATACGATTCATTTCTAAAGGCAACGCTCTCAACAATAGTTGGGGCTCAAAGTGATTGAGGTCTTACTAAATCTAGATTTGTGCATAGCAAGACTTATTTATGGGATCATCTAGGGGTGGGCATGGTATGGTACGGTATGGTATTTGAAAGTTTCGATACTGTAATTTTGGTATTCGGTTTTAAAACATTATACCATTACCATACCAATTTAATTCGGTATGGTTCGGTCTATTGAAGTTCGATTTCGATATTCTACGATATGGTAAATTGGTAACCATAGTTTATTCAATTTGACTAATATATACTCATATAATAGAGTATTATGTCTTCGACTATTAAAAGAATGTCTCAAATGTATCATACCAACTAGGGGTGTGCACTATTCGGATTAAACCAAATAACCAAACCAAATCAAACCGAATTTTTATTTGGATTGATTTTTTAGTTTTTCGGATTGGTTTTGGATTAATAAATTACTTTGTTTGGATTTTTGGTTTGGTTTCGGATTTAAAAAATTAAAAATCGAAAAAACTGAATTATATGTGTATATATATATATAAATGTTTAGGTTTAAAATTAAGTTGGAGTTAACCACTTTTGTCCCTTTTTGGTTATTGTTTTTCATCATGATTACGTTTATATTTTATATTTGAACATTTATAATAGGTATACTTATAAGTATTGTGTTTTAAGTTTTACTTATGATTTATATTAGAAAGTATATTTAAGAGATTCAACATTATTATTTTGGTTATGTTATTAATTATTGACATAATCGAATAGCCAAACCGAAAAAAGCTGAACCGAATAGAGGAAAACCAAACCAAACCAAATTTATTTTGGATCGGATTAGGTTACACTTTTACAAAGCCAAAAACCAAAAAATCCAAACCGAATAGTGTAAAACCAAACCAAAAAACCGAATGCACACCCCTAATACTAACACATTCCACATGTAAAAATATATATTCAAAATAAAGTACAAACAACTCCTTTTGTTAGTCAATTACATTTCAATCAACATAGAGTAATCAAAGTTTCAACTTCTAAACATTTAGCTTATACTTATATATGTTATTTATATAATTGTATATTTCGGTATGGTATTCGGTATTTCAGTATGTTATTTCTAAATATCAAATACCGTACCGAATAACAAAAAAATTAAAATGTATACCATATACGACATCAAATACTATAATATCAAAATCACGGTATAAAAAAATTCGATATGATGTGATAATTTGATATATACCATACCATGTCTACCCCTAGGAGTCAACAAAATATTTTTATTCTCAGGGGGTCATGATTGAGATATTATTATATTTGAATTTGTGTGTACGATGACCGATTTCTAGGACAACACTCTCAACAAGATTTTTTTCATTTTCAGTTCGAGCAATTGAAGTCTTACTAAATCTAAATTTGTGCATAGCACAATTCATTTCCAGAAGTAGTGGTTTTTTCAACCTCATGAACTTGAAGTGATTGAGATCTTACTAAATATGGCATTGTAGGGATCATTTTGCGAGTCAGTGTTTCCAACAGATTCTTATTTCGCCAAATCTAAGTTTGTACAAATAGGTCATTAAGGTTCGTTTGTTCATAAATTTTGAAGTGAAAACTTATCCAAGTTTCAAGTCTCGAGGGCTTGTGGCCACAAAAGTTTCTTTTTTTTCCCTTTAGTATGTTCTCGCAAAGAACCGTGATAGGCACAAGAAAAGGCGAAAGTAATATTGTGTGCAATTAGATATAACATGTCAAAGATCATTGAGTTGTTATTTAAACAGTTAACATTTAACTTAACTCTTGAATTTATGTGTTGAAAACCTAAAGATTCATTTTTTTCGTATCACATGTGTCAAAAACATCAAATGATGTTTGATAAGGCAAAAAAATGATAGAATGTTGTTATGTCCCTGAAAATTCCTCCTAGAAGTTATATCTGTGGACTTATGTCCTTGAGCTTTCACTTCCCACAAAACTAGAAGCATGAAAGACGGAATTTAGCATTTTAGAAAAAATATTTCTCTTTATTGATGTCGAACTTCAACTATCTTATCACAATGAAAATATATTTTCTTAGCCTTTGTCCAACTCTTTTTTTAAGGAAACGGTCTTCGATAATGTTTGTGCTCTACTTTTAGTGATTTATTTGTACAAGAGAATAGTTTATTTTCACATTCAATAACTGAAAGAGTTTACAAAAAGGGTGAGACACACGTCTTTATTTACACTTGTTAAACACTTAATCATGATTAACTGATATACATCTTTTTTTATTTGTTAATTCTTAAGTTACTTCTATAGTTGTGTGTCTAACAACTAATGTAAACAAATATTTATCAAAATTACCTAACATTGTTGTCTTCGTAGAAATTTGAATTGAAATTTAATGATTTTCAATCTACTTCTTTAATCATTAAGTCACATCAACCGTTGAGTGCTCTTATCAAAATATTCTCTATCTCACAAGTGTAATTATTACTTTAAACTTGAAATGTATATACTAATATACATATAAAAAATATTTTCAAAAGATTTAAGCTTTTACATAATATTATAAAAAGCATTATAAGTGCATAAATACTCTTAAATACTTTTTTGTTTAAGCAAGTTTTCAAAAGTATTTTTGGAGTATATTAATTTGTCCAAAAAATTGTTTGGCTAGTCAATTTAAGAAATACTTTTGTTAAATGTTGAAAAATAATTATACTTATCTAATATTTCAAGAATGCTTTTGAAGGGAAAAAAAATCTTTTTTCAATTTCTGAAAAAAGATTTTACAACTATTACTCAAAGTTTTCCTTTTTCTTTTTAAAGTCATTAAACACCTAAACTCTCTAAAATAAAATAAAATTGACTTCCCAAAAATATAGCTAAATAAACTATTAGAGTAATATTTTATATGTGTTGTCATGTACATAATATATTGAATGAATGCATTTCGACCGACCTCCAAATACTCTTTTTAAATTTCAATTTTAAATATTTATTAAATAGGAAAAATAAAAATTAAGAACCTTAACCTAACCAGGCTTGGGCTCTAAATTTTAGGGTTGGCTCTAAAAATTGTAGGTTTGGTCCTTCAAAACAAAATATTTGTTTGTCTCCATTAAACTTTGTATTATTTGGTTTTGGGTCCCATTTTCCCTTTTTTAAATATTTAAGTCCACACATTCCTATATTAACTTCTTCTTTTTTTGCAATTCCTAAATTAACTACACCTATGATATAAAGAAAGACATACTTTCAAATTTGTTATATAAATTTGTGTCTATATATAATTTCATTAAAAGTAAGTTTGTAGATAACAAATTTGTATCTATATATATAGTTTTATTAAAAGTAAGCTCGTAGTTGAAAATTTAACTATTCCGTGTATTATAATTTTTGAAACAAATTATAATATATATACATATATATATATAAGCTAAAATAAGGAGAGTAACATTCTTTTCCAAAAGTGTGGATCTAGAAGAAACATTCTGAATATAATTGTTTTTCTTAAAAAATTAAAATTATTCTTTTCTAAATTGTAATTAAATTGACTGATGCGATTAATGAAGTGTTTTGTATCGATTTTTTTTTCAATTTTTATAATTTAAATTAAAAAACTTCAATAATTGCACCACATTTTTCGGTTCTAAAATCAATTCTAAAACTATTTCCAAATTCAAAGTCCAAATGCCACCTAATAATTATTGTATTAATGAAGAGACGATTTGTATTAGATGCAAATCAATTAATATTGAATTATTAGAATATCATAATTATGAGTTTAGTATTTTTAAAAGTCTTTTTAAAAATTAATTTAAGGTTTGTACTTCAGTACGACACTTTTACAAATGTTTCGAAGCTTACGTTTTAAAGTTTACGTCTCACCCTATATTAACGTAAAAATATCTTGTCTCATACGCCCACCTTTTAAACACTGCTTTGAATTGCTAATTTGCTATATTGACAAGATAATCAAACACTTTTTTATTATAATTACCAATTTGTTCATTTATCTTTCTCCCCTCAACTCCCAAAGTCCCAACCACACCCACACATTTTATTAGTTTTTATATATGTCCTTGTTTGTTAGTACTACTATTTTTATTTACTTTTTATTATTTCTATGACGTTTCATAACCTCGTTTTTATACTCAAATGCCACCTTGATTTTCTATTATATAGAAGAGTGAAGACGACCAGACGACCAAGGGCAGTTACATAATTATGTTATCATGCAAGGGTAAAATAGTAATTAGCATCATTGATATTTTAGCAAACCACGCTACTTTTTCTTTCCATTCCAGATCGTTCTAGATCCTCTTTCTTCGACTTCCTGCTGGATCATCTCCCTCAAATCCATTCTTCTCTTAGCGGTGCAACTTATGGGGTATGAGCTAAATCAACTATTCTGTTGAAAATCCCAATTTGAAACATACAACATATAAGAGGAAGAGAGTTGATAAAGCATAAG
>JAJOOF010005420.1:0-57787 GCA_029582545.1 Solanum lignicaule
CCCCGAGTTAATATATTAAAATTTGAAACATGAACATCATCATTAGAAGTTCCTTCACCTAATCTGGGACTCTTTCGAGACGTTTCAATGAGTTTCTTAGACATAATTTTGTTGGAAAAAAAATTGGACGAAAGATTGAATGTTGGTACAGTTGGCTGGTGAGAAAAATAGGAGAAAAGAAGGTGAAAGTGGGGTGATAGCGTGTATAGTTGGATATGTGTGGGGGAAGGGTGGTGGGATTGACTAATGGGAGGTTATGAGTGTAACATTAAATAAGGAAGTGTAATCAATGTAAAATCCATATAATTGTGTAAGAGATTATTATGGGGTATTCTTTATTTAAATAATTTAATAATAATATAAAATTATAAAAAAATTACTTATTTAATAAAGTAAAATTTAATTAATTTATAAATAATTAGTGATATGTTATAACCCGTAATTAAACTGTTATAAGCAATAATTTTTAAAAATAGATTTAAAACCTATAATATTGACTCTTAAATGTGTATATGGGGTGATTTTTCCTAAAATAACGCCACAAATATTTTTATTAATCATTTTCATATTGTTAATATAGGATAAAGTATGTTTTGGAGTCTCATTTAAAAGTACTTAAGTATGATGCCACATTTAAAACTTCAAATTATGATCTTCACTATTTAGCTCAAATAATTTATCTCTAACATGCAATCATTGATAAGGGGTAATAGGGTAAATGACTAATGATAGTGGTACAACTGCAAATATAAGAAGAAGCTGTGGGCATTAAAAGGATGGCAACCAACTCGTATCCCTTTTTAGGTTGGTTGTTGGCGGCTATGGCGGCGGGCCCATAGTAGCCCCAGCCCAAAAGCACTGGCCCACCACTGCTCTCTTTTTTCTATGGGCTCCATAAGCCCATCCTAGCCCTCTCTACTTGTCAAATGTCAAAGCGTCACATTATGGACGGTTAAAATATATTTTTTAAAATTATAATTTTTAAAAAATATTTATTGTAATAATGATTTTTAATTTATTCTATTTTTATATTATTTTTCAATATATAAATTTTATTTAAAAAATATGAAAGCTTCTATGTTGGAATTCACATTGAACACAGAAGGAGTATTAGCACATTCGGTGTACATAAATTAAATATTTTTAATTTATGAGTTTGATGCCTATATTAGCATAATAGAATATTATAATTAAAAATTGAAGTATTTCTACCTTCTTTTGATTTACATATACTTGGAGCATTTCTCACTACTAAACAATTTATTTTGTTTTTAAAGAAATATGCCCCCACCATGGAAATAGTAATTAGTATAGGAAGCTGTTTACATCCATGGAAAAAAAGATAAAGAACTAAGCTACAAAATTCATTAAAAGGACGGAGAAGAAACAAATTTAGTGTAACAACTATTTATGTGGAGTGAGACATAAAGTTGTTGCATAATTGATTAGATTCGTTATTTAATTATTTTCTTTCACTACTCGGTCAAACAAAAATATTGTGATTTTTTTCTTTTTTACATTAAAGTATCATTTCATAGCTAGTAATTAAGAAACAACTTATATTTATATATATTAATTTTTATGTATATTATACGATTTATGGTATTACGTTAGTCGTTACTTAAGTTGTTGTATCTACTTGTAATGGTTCATAACTCGTAGACTGGAAAATAACTTAACTCTTTACTATAACATGTTGATTATATTGATCATTCTAGCTAATTCTTTTTTATACTGTTAATTAGTGTAAGTAGATTTAATTCTGATTAAATAGGAATATAAGTCAATTTTGAAAATTATAGAAAAAGAATCCTTCACCTATCTTACCCTCTTCCTTCTAGAAACAAATACTTAATTGATATTGATGTTGATTTGGTTTGGTGAGTATTGAGTAAAGTACTTTTTTACTTTAAAATAATAACCTAAGAGTCCACTTCCTTTCTTATCTTTGTTTTAAATTTCTTGGTTCAGAATATTTGGCCACTTTGCCATTTGTCTTTGCATTTTATTATTTGAAAAAAAAAACTAACCCTCCACGTCACCATGTTAGTGATGCTAATATTTCTATTTAAGGTACTACAAAATAATATAAATAGATTTTCTTTTTGACTAGTAGGTATCTAATATCTCTTACTTATTTTCTTGGTGATGGAGAACCACTACCTTCTACCATAATATACTTTTATTATTGGATTTCTAGCTAAGTCACTACTCTTGTCTTAATTGAGATAATTTTAAACTAAGAAAAATGAATAAATTTTGACCTCCAAATGTCATTATTAATTAAAGTCAATCTACCTTTAGAAAAACATTTTATATTTATAAGAAGTATCTTAATATACCTGTATTAAATAGTAATTAGAAGATGGTGGGAGAAAATTAAAGTTAATCAGAAAGTGGTAATTAAGCAGACATTATGCTCTTCAGAAGAATAACTCATGTTGCGAAAATAAAATAAAATATGGCAAACCAATTAATCATGAATCATGATCACTAATGTTAATATTATGATTAGTTTAGTCCAACTTTAATTCATTCCTTAAAAAGATACCTAACTTGGACACATTGGTCTAACTAATTCCAAGAAATGTGTGGTTTAAACTAAAGGACAAATATTAGCCATGAGAGATAACATATTTGGTCCTTAATAAGACTTGTTTTAATCCTTGAATTTACAAAAACCAAACAAGTAGTTAATAGTCATAGTTTTTTTTTTTAAAGCCTCTTATAAATTATCTTTCCTACTCGCGTAGCTACCCTTATGTCGGGTGACCAACTGGACATCCTTCGTTGGGAAATTATACCGTATACACAAGTAAAATGATATACAAAGTGACTAAATAACATATTTTGGACACCCTTGACACAATAATATAATGTAGTCTAGTGGTTTCAGGAGCCTTGAAAGAGTAAAGACACACAAACTTAAAGTGTTTGTGTATTCGAATCTCTCTAGCAAGGTCGCTTTAGCACTTGCGCACCCTTCATGAAATTTTTGACTCCATCACTGTCTACTCGTGTCTTAAATGCAATTTAGGTTAGACCATTAGTGGTTGCACCTATTATACGTAATTTCTATTCAATCATGAAATGAATTTTACATATATAATAATAGTTTGTATAACTTAAATCATGCAAATAAAAAGAACGAAGTAATTATTGTGTTTTATTAAAATTACGACTTGTACATTTATTTTAAAATTGTGAGAACTTTTCAAACAAGTAAAGATATTCTATGGATTTTATTTATATTTGAATTTTACAAGAAGTTTTTAATTTACGACTATTATCTTTAAAACCCAATTATATATTTCTTATTTTCCAATTATATTAATTAAGTATATAAGAATAATAATGAATAAGATTGTACATTACGGACATGTTGTGTGTCAACGATGATAATATAATAATCCAGTATCATTAAAATTTAAAATAGGATAAATTACATTTAGCATTGGTGGGCATTACCAAAAACAACAACAATAACATATTTTGTGTAATTTTATAGATAAGATTCAAGGAGAGTAGAGTGTACCGTGTACGAATATCTTACCCTATCTCATAGATAGATGACTGTTTCCGAAAAACTATTGGCACAAGAAACACATAACAAAAAGACAGTAGAAAATAAAAGCATAGAATTAAAGATGACATAATAAATAATAAGGAAAACATTACATATTACTCCGGGGGAGGGGGGGGAATAGTAATAACTAACAACAACCAACTATTGCAATAACCAAAACACAAAGAAACGTAACATGAACCGGAGGACAAAAGAGTACGAAAACAATAATGCTACTACTACAGGTAAGTTGGTGGGCATATTACCAAATCCATTAAATTCTGAGAAAGTTTTTGGCTAATAAATGAGGAGGAAGTTAGATATATTATATATTTTTTTTTGAGATATTTGGGTGTCAGATTTTGGTTGAAGAACGGGTCAACTTTAATTACTTTCTCCATTTCAATTTATTTGACATTTTTTGACTTAGGCACTTAGCACAAAATTTATTAATAAAAGTTACGATGAAATGTATAAGATCTTTTCACCCTTAATCAAAGATCTCAAGTTCAAATTCTGCAATAAAAAAATCTTTTAAATGAATCTTACATAACACGAATTTAAATTAGTCAGCACCAAACATACACTCTCATTAAATATAGGATCATTAATTGACAAGTCTATATCAATGTATGAAGTGATCTGAATCCAAACATAGAATCGTCTAATCTATATCATGTCTACTATCAACTAGATTTAATTGAACTAATATTAAGTCCATGTAGAAGATAATATCCTAGATGGGCTATATAGCATAAATATGGCAGGTGAAAGGAAGTTAGGAAGAGTTTGATTAAATATATAGAAAATATAAAGAAAGGGCCACCTGATACACATCTCATACCAATTAACGCCAACTACATTAAAGTTAAATGGCCTATTTTTGTTAGTACGATCACTACTAGTGGTTGCTACCAACTTTCTCCCTTCTTCCTTTAATAGATTGCCCCACCATCTAACTCTATTATTATTATTAGCATTTTAACTTTTTTTTAGTCAGACGGTTAGAAAAAAAAAGTGATAGCCAAATTTTAATTTGTTTTTATAGATTAAAGTAAAATTCAATAGTTTTGCCTTAAACATCTATTGATTTATTCAAAACTCATTAAGTTTGTGTTTTTAGAATTCAAAATTTTAATTTGTTTTTTATTTTAAAAAGAAATAAAGATTAAGATTGTTTTTTATGGTGATCTTATTTGGATATTGTCTCGTGTAAAAGTCTCACTAATATTAGTATTGTTTTGTTATTTCTTCTCTCCTCACTATTTTTGGAATTAAACCCTCCATAAAATAAGGAAAAAAGTAAACAAAATAACTCCATTTCTCTAATCAATTATTGATTCTACTTGGGCTGTGTTTAAATATTTGATATAATTATCGCATACAAGATAATAATATTATACACAATATTTAAACAATTTTTTTTTATTTAAATGGTAAACATCATTTACCTCCAATTCTATAATTAAAATTTTGAATCATTAAAAAAATAGAAAAGATGAAAACTCTTACTCTGGAATAAAAATAAGTCAAAAATAGTTCACATATATAATGTCTGATTTCGTAGTTGAAACTTGAAACTCATGCAGACAACATGCGTGTGGAAATTGAAACGCAATAAATTAATGATATGCTAGTGATGTGTTGCAACTTGCAAGTTGTAAAATCCAAAGAGTAGCTTTTATTCAAAGTCAATTCTTTTTTTTAGATTAAAATAAAAGTGATACTTACAACGTGACTTTTTTTTTTTTAATTAATTAATATTATTTTCATTCTTCCACATTTTTCTCTTTCTCCCACTTGAGTAATAAGATTAATAAGATATTGAAGTTATTCCTAACTTCTCCCTAAGTCAACTCTACCAAATAATAGGAAGGTCGGGTTCTAAATTTAATTCATAGAAGATGTTTAAGTTTATTAGAGTATCAATTTTCCGCTATAAAAATGAGTTTCTTACTTAAATATTTTGTGTTTGATACATGATGAAAAAAATATTATCTAAATATTGATTATGAAACTTATTTTTCCTACTTTTACACCAGAAAAGTTATTTTACTCATTTTTAAGAAACTTATTTTTCTAGAAAAAATATTTTTCAACTTTTTGAAGTGAAACATGAGAAAATTAAAAAGTATCTATATTGAACACACCATAGAGTAGTAAACAAGCCATAAAAGTATGGGGTATACTCTATATAGAAGTATGTATGGAGTATACTTTTATATTTTGTGGGAAGTAAAACAAAAAATCCTCGTAGCATGTTACATTAGATTGATGAAGCTAAATTTTTGTATATCACCATTATATCTGTGTATAAGTTTAATTTTGATTGGAATATATGTCAATTTTGAAAATTATATAAGAAAATGATAATAATCTTTCACCTATCTTTTATCTACCTTCTTCCTTCTAGAAAAAAAAAATACTTCAGTGATTATTGATGTTGATTTGGTTTGGTGATTATAGTACTTTTTTACTGAAAAATAATAATCAAAGAGTCCACTTTGATACTTGTCGATGTATTTTATTATTTAAAAAACATGACTATCCTCCACACCATCATGTTAGTGATACCAATATTTTTATTTAAGGTATACTATAAAATCATAACTCAATTTACTCCTTTTTGACTAGTAGGTATTATTTCTTTTCTTGGTGATGGAGATCCACTTCCTAAATTCTACCATAATATATATACTTTTCATTGATCTTATAGTAAAATTCACTACTTCTCCCCTAATTAATTGATAATTTTTTACTAATCATGAGTTTGAGATTCCTCTTGCATGTCCATCATAATTCATATAATCACAAAAAAAAAAAAAAAATCGAATATAAATTGACCTCCAAATGTCATTATTAATAATTAAAGTAAATCTAACTATTTTTTAAATGGGAAAATTGTATGAAATAGCAAACTATTAATTCAAATTAAATGTTATAGCCATAATTTCTTTTATTTGTAATTCACAACAAACATTCCATGTTTTTTGCCATCTCATTTGTATACTGAAATATACAAATAGACCGAAATATACAAATGCAGGACCCATTTGTATAACGAAATATACAAATGCAGGACCCATTTGTATACCGAAATATACAAATGTCTGACCCATTTGTATATAGAAATATACAAATGCAGGACCCATTTGTATACCGAAATATATAAATAGACCCAAATACATATTTTTTTTATGTATATGTGTACCGAAATATACTGATTAATAGCCATAGCAAACATAAAGTTTGCTATGGAGTGCAATTATACAAACTATAACTATAACATACAAATATGATTTTTATGTTTGCTAAACCTAAAATTTACTCTTTTTAAAAAGCAAATAAACATAATGTAGAACGATCATCTACTAGTATTAGATACATCATAAACTCGTTGTTAATTCCCTTCGGTAGCTAGTGCAAGTATCCTATCATAGATGACTTTTTTTTAAAATAAAATAAATTATTTGAGTTTGAGGTTGAAATACTGAATAGTGAAACATGCAAGAATTTATGGTGAAATTAAAATTCTTAATTTAAATCGTTGATGTGAAGTCGAAACCATCAAAAAGTCCAAAATATCATTTCGAGTGAATAATTTATCAAAAAACTCAAAATATTAAAAATCAACTAATTGAAAAAGATGAGCTGCTACAATATATAAATATTATATAAATAACATATATGGGTGTATATACATGTTTGATTCATAGCTATACATTTTATATACATGGTTATACACTCTTTATAATACCAATACATTACATATATATATACGATCATTTTTGTTTTGTTAATTTATTTTGTTGCTGGCTATAGAGATACATAAGAATCCCTCGAATTAGGCATTTTGATATCGTCTTAAAGAAGAATTTGATATCTATTTGCGTTTCAACTCTCTGATACTATCTCGTGATATTTAAAATTTTACGACAATGATTAATTTGCAAAAATAAGGTCAAGAAATAGGCAGTGGACATGATTTCTACTACTTTATGTCGTGTCTATCAGCTATATTTGTTTGGTCCATTTTATAACTAGATTTATATCAAGTCCATTGAAGAAATAATATCCTAAATCGGCTATAATTGAAAGGGATCTTCACATAAATCACTGGACATATTTAGTGTTTGGTATTTATAGATTATATATACAAAATCATACACATAGTATACATGATCATATATATTATATATATCTATTGGCTATTTTTCAATTTAATCAATTGAACGAATAACTAAGTAGATTTATTATTCAAATAGATAGGCACTAGGCAGTATCCATAGCATAAATATGGCAGGTGAAGGAAGAATTTGGTAAGATATTATATTATAGAACGGAGAAGGGCCTAAAATGCCCCTCAACTATTAGAATTGGTACAAAATTATTCTTCATCCATCTTTGGTCTCCCAAATACCCCTGACTTCAACCTTTTGGTTCGAAAATACTCTTATGTCTAATGGATCATACTCATAAAGTGGATGGAGGGAAACATTGTACCAAATTCATAGTTTAAGGGCATTTTAGGACCTTTTCCGTTAAAATAATTTGTAATTACTTAATATATAAGCTCACATGATTGACTTAATTTTTAAATTCATAGTAAATTAAAAATAATAAAAGGTTAGGCATCTACTCTCTATAGTCTATACTCCCCTTTCCAAACCCTTTCACTTCCTATCTCTTTCATTTTTTTTCTCTTTGGATCTTGTCCACCATTTTAAATATTATTTTTTCAATTTATGACAAACAAGAGAGAAAAAAAGGAAGAAAATAACGATGCATCATATAGAAAAAATTAGTTCAATAAAAGATGACTTAATTAAGTAAATATGTATGAATATTGAATTTTTCTTTTCTATGTACCCAAAATTCAAAATAAAAGAATAAAAATAATCATTTCTCTTATCCCCATCCTCATCCTACCAGGACAATAATACAAATTAAAAGAAGAGAAAAAACATAAAGGCACCACTGAAGTTGTCCCAGATTTTTTCTAAAAGACACCTTAACTTTGCAATCACCCTTTTACCCCACTAAATAATTTTGAACATATATTATTATATCATTTGTCATCCACCTAACATAGAGAGTGGTGTGCACTCTCTCAAAAAGAGTGAGCAACCTAAATGAACTAATATAATTTTATTTTTACAAGTACTTTATTATAAAATATATTTTCTTATTTTTCTTATTATTTTAACTTTTTTTCCTTTTTATTTTTTCTCTTTCTTTCTTCTTCAAAAAATCATTGTCATCTCCATTGAATCTTCTCACTTTCAATGTCACCATATTTACCACAACTTCACCTTCCTTTTTTTTTTTTTTTTTTTTACTACTATTACTTTACTCTCTTTAATTTTAAAACTTTAACAAAATATTTTCTTACATTTCGAACAATTTGATTAACCCATTAGATTTCAAGATCATATAAATTTTTTCATCCGATTTCAATTAAGTTCTTTCAATTTTTGGGGAATTCATTGATTCTTTTAAAATTATCATTTCTAATTTTGAAGTTATATGAAAAGGAGTAGTTGATGATATCTTCAAAAATTTAAATTTTCTTAGAAAAATAATTAATTTGTTATCAATAATTCAATAAAGTCTAAAAAATAGTATGAATTCTATAAAGAATTTGACCGGAGAAGAAGAAGAAAAAGAAAAGAAAAAAAATGGGAGTGGGGTTCAACTTGATTTGGTGGATGGGGTGAGGGTGGGAGGAGAAGAAAAAGAAAGAAAATAGAGGGATGTATCACTTGAAAATGGGAGGTGGAAGATGAAGTAAATTTAAGATGAAATCAAAATTAAAATAAGTCAAAAAGTAAAAGAGAGAGAGAGAGAGAAAGAGAAAGAAAGAAAGAAAAAGATAAAGAAAAAACTTAAAATGAAAAAAAAAATATTTTTAATTAAATTAACACGTGTCATGTAATGATTGGTGTGTGAACACACTTGCTTCTTAAAATCTGGGGCTAATCGAAAAATGATATAATAATTCCTGTTTAAAATTGTTTAGTTGGGTAATAGGACGATTGCAAAGTTAAGGTGTCTTTTTGAAAATTCGGGACAACTTCAGTGGTGACTTATGTCTTTTCTCTTAAAAGAATATAAACATGTGAATTCATTTCAAGTTTGAGTCCCGGATATCTTAATTAAAAATAAGAGATTAAAAAAAGGAATAAAAGAGAAAATGAAAAAGACATTTGGATAATTGATAGAAAATTTTATATTAATAAAAATAATGATTTTTTTAGATGGACAATCAGTCGGGGTGAGTATGGATTTTAGTTGGATCCCAATTTATGAGTTGGGTTAACTTATAATAAATTGGGGGTTGATTTAAAATAGGTCAATAGGAAGATATCATGAAATTAATTATTTTTTTCAATATTATTTTCAAGTGTATCGAGTCAATATATGAATCATATGTAGTTTTATAAGAAAATAAAATTTTAAAAATATGATTTTTATTATCTATTTGAGAAGGGTTTAATTTTGGACCAATCAAATTAAGAAACATAATAAATAAATATTTAATAATTTTACTTTAAGGTACCTATTAAAAATTAGGGCAAATATGAGTCAAAGGATTAACATCAAGGGTATTTTTGAGCCAAAAGGTAGACGTTAGTGGTATTTTAAGACTGAAATATGGATAAAGGGTAATTTTGTACCAATTCGAATATTTGAGAGACATTTTAGGCCCTTCTCCTATTATAGAATATGAGAAGAAAAAAGGGCCACCTGATGATATAGATGTCAATACCAATTAAAGCAATATTGGCCCATTTGTGGAAACTGTTGAGCCGTAACTCCCTTTCTCCTTTCATCCTTTATGGATCGGCCCACCATTTAACTCTATTATTGTTAGAAAAACTCTTATCTTAAAAATAAATTACATTATTTGTAGCGATCATTGGTGTATATTCAATGTATAACAAGTGTATAATAAATGTAAGGATGAAGTTATAGTTTTGTTTATACGTTTAACAAAATTCGATAACTTTGACTCAAATTTATATTTATATTTAATTTTTTTATTTAACATGTACAAATTATTTATTTCGATACCATAAATTTAAAATCCTGCTCCACCCTGTAGTTAATTGTTTTGTATGAAATAAAGATCAAGATTGTTTTTATTATTGAAGTCTTACTTGGCTGTTGTGGCATTTAATAATTCCACCAATATTAGTATTTTTCGGTATTTCTTTATTCCTCACATTTATTTTTGGACCCCTCCAAAAAAATAAATAATAAAATAACAAATCAAATAACTCTATTTATCTAATCAATTATTGACTCTACTTGGGTTGTGTTAAATATATTTAGCATTATCTCTCAGAACTAGACAACAACAATAATAACAATAACAATATAATTTTTAATTTCTTAGTTGAAATTTATGCGTGTTGAAATTGAAGGACAATTAATGAGATGCTAGTAATGGTTGCAATTTGCAACCTGTAACATCCGTTTAGTGTACCTTTTTCAAAGTCAATTTTTTTCCCTTTTTTTTATTTTTTAATAAAAAGACTAGTGATACAAATTAAATCCATACTATGTGGCTAATTCTATATCAAATTAATTGTCGACAATTAAGAAGGAACGTTCATGATTAATTTACTTCTTTTGTAAACACCTTACAAGTTGGAATTGTAGCTTGTTAGCCCAACAGGATTTGTTATTGGGCTTTAATCAATAACGTGAATGCTGGGAGAGCCCAAGCCCGTTAAGATGAAATTGAACAAAACGCCCAATTGCAGATCGAAGACACTGCAAAGGCGACCAGTCCAAACAGGCCCACTTTATTATCGTTCCATAACTAAGCCCAAAATTTTAATAATCCTACTTGAACAGTTTTTTATGCTCATTTTCCCGTATCATTTGCAAGATTGCCCATATTTTGAAGTGATCTTTAATTTTTGCCTAAAAAATCAGGATTTTTAATATCTATTTTTCACCTTTTTAAGTAATAAAAATATCTTTAATAATTTTAAAAAAATAAATTGCAAGACAAAAAATATATTCACAAGGTAAAGCGAAAATTGCTAGGCACAAGTTATGCATTATAAAACATTATTTAGTTTTAAAATGTCATATCTTAAAAAGTTGACATAATTTTTTTTTTTTTTTTTAAATCTTATGTATTTCTTATGCCCAGTAGTATGAACGTTTAAGACATATTTATAAACTTCTCAAGTCATAATATTCGAAAATTGAACTTAAACACAATGATTTATTTTTATATTTATCTTTCTAATTAGATAATATTTAACTTATGCCTAGAATAAATGTTTCTTTAAAAAGATTTATCTAATGAAATTAAGTCATAGTTAAATATATTTAAAATAACACATTTTCATTAAATAAATACGATGGAAATTAAAAATTATCAAACAAAAATGAAGAAGACCCGACCAAGACATGAGCAAAACCTTGAACACAGCTCACCTAAAACAACAAGGCTGAAACCTGTGTTAAGCCCTTCTTCCCCGCAGCGCACTCTGTGTAACCCCAAAATCATGAGTTCTTCATATCCTCCATTGAAGCCCTGTCAACTAGTTCAAACAATCACCACTCTCCTTTCTTCCTCCGCCAGGTCTCTACCCAAATCCTCTCTCCAATCCTACCTCCCTCACCTCACTCCTCCCATTATTCACTCCATTCTCTCCTCTCCCACTCTCTCTTCTCGCCCTTCCACTCTCTTCTCCTTCTTCCAATGGTCTCAATCCCACATACCCTCTTTCTCCACCCACCCCCTCCCTTTCCCTTCTCTTCTCCCTCTCTTATCCTCCCTCTTATCCCATCGCAGATTCACCGTTGCAAGATCCCTTCTCCTCACTTTTATCCCTTCCGATCATCCTCAACATCTTCTCCATCGTCATCTCCTTCACCCCATTTCCAATTTCCCTCAACCCTCAACCGAATTGTTGGATACTGCTATAGGTGCTTATTGCCAATGCGGGAAACCCCATCTCGCACTTCAGATTTTCAAGAAGATGAAGCGCCTTCGACTTTGCCCTAACATCATTACTTTCAATACTTTGATTACTGCTTTGGTTAAGTACCCTTCTACTCACTCTCTATTTTTATGTAATGAGCTGTTTAATGATGCACTTAAGCTTGGTTTGTGCCCAACTACAATTACTATCAATATTTTGATTAAAGGGTATTGTTTAGCTTACAAGTATAAGGATGCTAATCAATTGCTGGATAGAATGAGTGAGTTTGGATGTGTGCCCGATAATGTGAGTTATAATACTATATTGGATGGGTTGTGTGAGAAAGGAAGGTTGAATGAGGTTAGGGATTTGTTGTTGGATATGAAGGGTAAAGGTCTTGTGCCGAATAGGAATACATATAATATTTTGGTACATGGTTATTGTAAAATTGGGTGGTTGAAGGATGCTGCTCAGATTGTCGAGCTGATGACACAGAACAATACTTTGCCTGATGTTTGGACTTATAATATGTTGATTGGTGGTCTGTGTAACGAAGGAAGGATTGATGATGCAATTAGGATTCGGGATGAGATGGTAGGATTGAAATTGTTGCCTGATGTGAAAACTTACAACACCCTGATCAATGGGTGTCTTGATAATAAGAGAAGTTCAGAGGCCTTTGATCTGCTTGAAGAGATGAATCAGAAGGGGATCAAATGTAATGAAATTACGTATAATACATTGATTAAAGGGTATTGCAAGGAAGGGAAGATGGATAAAGCTAGAGAGGTACTTCAAAAGATGGAAGAAGGTGGTTTATGTCCAGATTGTGTTTCCTATAATACTCTGATAAGTGCATATTGTAAAGCAGGAAATCTACCAGAAGTATTGAGGATAATGAAACGAATAGGTGAAAAAGGTTTGAAAATGGATAATTTTTCTCTCAATACATTGCTTCACATTCTTTGTCAAGAAAGGAAGCTTGATGAGGCCTACGAGTTGCTCTCTGTTGCTCCTACCAGGGGCTATCTTGTTGATGCAGTAAGTTATGGCACTCTTATTACTGGCTACTTTAGATGTGCAGATACGGAAAAAGCTCTTAAGCTTTGGGATGAGATGGAAGAGAGAGAGGTAATTCCCACTATTGTCACCTACAACATCATAATTGGAGGGCTATGTAAATCGGGTAAAACTCAGCAGGCAATTGCTAAACTGAATGAACTTTTGGAGAAGGGTATAGTGCCTGATGAAATAACATATAATACTATTATTCATGGATACTGCTGGGAGGGGAACATTGAGAAAGCATTTCAATTTCACAACAAAATGGTTGAGAATTCTTTTAAGCCTGATGTATATACGTGCAACATTCTTCTTAGGGGACTTAGTAGGGAAGGCATGCTTGAAAAAGCCATTAAGCTCTTTAATACGTGGATTGATAAAGGGAAGACCACTGATGTAGTAACTTATAACACCTTGATAACAGCTCTTTGTAAAGATCAAAGACTTGATGATGCTCTGGGCCTTGTAGCTGAAATGGAAGAGAAAAATATCCAGCGTGATAAGTACACACATAATGCTATTGTTGGTGCACTTACTGATGCTGGAAGGCTTAAAGAGGCAGAAGAATTTATGACAGACAGAGAAAGACCATCTGAACAGCGGTTGCAAATGGATGACAGGGAACATGAACTCAGAGTTGATGAACTAGATTCAAGTTCAATCGCTTATTCACAGCAGATTGATGAGCTTTGTGCGGAAGGAAGATATAAGGATGCAATGCTTATCTATGCACAAGTCACTCAGAGAGGTATTGATCTACAAAAGTCCACTTATTTCACTCTGATAAAAGGACTCATCAAGAGGAGAAAAAGTATATCGAAGACAGGTTGATAGTGACCCCAAAAGTTTGGCTCTGTCTGAGTACGGTGACTTCAGTTTCTATGCCCAGTATGCAACACTGCAAGGATCCAAGTAAAAGGTTTTCTTCTTGAACGCAGAGCACATGAACTTTTCTCTTACTTTCATTGTTTACAAGTTTGTGAAGGTCAAACAGGCTCTTAGTCAATCAACTTGATTTTTAGTAAAAAATATTCTAACCTAATCCCCTTAACTTAACTGTTTATTTACTTAAGGTTGTGTCTATATGTTGTTAAATATCTTGGTTTCTGGGAAGTTCAACTGCAAGAAGAGTAAGCTTTAAACAATTTTCAGTTTATCAATAGAAGCTTAAAAATATAGATATTTTTTTCCTTGCCTTTTGCCTGGGCAAGTGGTTTAGCTGAACTTTTATTATCAATCTGGGCCTAATGCTATGTAATATAATGTACTTCTTATATGATGTGCTGGAGTGTTGGGAGAAAATGCGAATCAGTGAGGTAAATATTTACATGTGTTGAGTAATATGGATAGAAAGCAACCCAAGGGGATTCGAAAGAAAAATAGGTGTTGTTCAGAAATTGAAATGTTCATGTTAATGAATTTTGGATTTTGGTGTGATCTTCTCGATGTAAATAATGAAAGTAGCATGCTTGATTTTATAGACTCAGTACCTGAGTAGGTGCTTGTATAGGTGGAACCTTCTCTTTTTGTTTTTGCGCAGGAAGGTTTCAGACATGTAATTCCCTGTCACCATCTTAGTGCCTGTTTTCTCATTTTAATAGAATGACATATTTACCTGTTAAAAAGAAATATTTGCATTGTCATTGATATCAATGTCAAGCTTTCTATTTGGATTATGGTTTTTCCCCTCGAGGGTGGGTCAGGCTAGGGAGATTGACAAAACAATCCATACAATGGATATAAAATTGAGGCTCCACGGAGCAGCTTAAAAAAGCTTTTCAGGAAAGATATTAATTTGGTCACATAAGGAGCCTGAACCAAGTGGATGTAAGACTACTCTGACATATTCTGTGTGCTATGCCCTAACTATCCCTTCCTCGAGAATGAACTGTCTCAAAATGACAACTTCCATGAGGTAATACAGACTAGGACAAAATGGTGTCTCTTCTCTGGTGGTTGAAGATTAGGAGTTTGAGCACTTGTAATCCTTTTGTCATATGTATAACTAGGTTATCTGTTTACTTTATTTGTTAGGTGATGTGTTCAGTCAAATACGTTACACCTAAGTTTACTTTAATCACCCTCGTTTAGTGTTCTCAGTGATTAGATATTGCTGTTGCATTTTATTTAGTTGTCCACCTGCTTTGAAACTCTAAGCTAATTAATCTTTTTCGTGTTTGCTGGTCAGTAAGAAAGATAGTAAATCTAGATGATCACATTGCATTGGCGTGTGCTGGGCTGAAAGCAGATGCACGAGTGCTTGTGAATAAGGCATGCATTGAGTGTCAGAGTCATAGGCTTACGGTTGAAGATCCTGTTACCGTTGAGTACATAACTCGTTACATTGCTGGTCTTCAGCAAAAGTACACTCAAAGTGGCGGGGTGAGGCCATTTGGTCTATCCACCTTGATCATTGGTTTTGACCCACACACAGGTATCCCCTCACTTTACCAAACAGATCCATCGGGTACATTCTCAGCCCGGAAAGCCAATGCGACTGGTAGAAACTCTAACTCTACTCGGGAGTTCTTGGAGAAGAATTACAGCGAAGCATCTGGCCAGGAAACTGTGAAACTAGCCATACATGCTTTGCTTGAAGTAAGTGGCCTCTGTTTATAGTTGTTGTCAAGCATTTTTGTTACACATTTTCCTTTCACAACATCATAAATAATGTGAGTTTCAGTTGCATGTTAAAATCTGGGCCTTATATTGTCTTGCTTATCTTAAAATATCTGTGTTAACTTGAGTTGCTCTTCATCGTCCTATTTTTAGATTTTCAGAACATAGGGGATCATTCAGTTATTAAACTCTTCCTTCCTTCCTAGTTCAATCAATCAACTATGCTCAGTTCCAAGATAGTTGGTAATATGAACTCTTTTATCCTTCCTGATCTATGCAGGCGCATTTACAAGGTAATATTTGTGAAGTTACAAGGGAGGAAGTGAAGTTTATTTTTCCCTAGGAAAGATGTTAAAACATATTGAGAAGTGAGGATGAAAAGTAGTAGCTGCATTTTCTGCTTAGGGAATGAGCTTATTTTATTTCCAGAAATCCAAATCCTTCAAAATTAGTGCTCTAAATGTTTGTTCTGTTTTTAAAAAATGTGCTGTAGGAGAATGGATTAGTCGAGTGCGTGCAAATTGGCGTAGATACCACAGTTATTTAGGAGTGGCCAATTGAATACCGCAGACATTTGAAAAATGTCTTCCTATGAATTCCACATATGTCAAAACCCCTCTTTCCATTGCAAACTTTGGGCTTTCTTAAACTGCCTCAAGAACTTATGAATTATGACTTGCTCATTCACGGGAAGTAATTACCTCTTCATTGTAAGAGGTGACTTGACTTGCATTTTGGATCATTTATTTCTGACGTACATATGCACTCACACATGCTAAGTTATCAACTGTGATTTGAACGCTGCTCTTTATGATTAAAGTTGTTGACTAAATTATATTGTTTAAGCGGATTGAAATATATGACAGCTTCCGTTTGAGATTTCTGTGTTGGTATTTAGAGAACAAATGCATGCATCCAACTAGACCTTCAGCAAAAATGGAAAGAGCATAGTTGGATGTGAGCATTTGTTTTGGCTGTAGTGATTTTTAAACAGTGTTTCCCTACGAATCAGGTTGTTGAAAGTGGTGGAAAAAACATAGAAGTTGCTGTGATGACAAAAGAGCTTGGGCTTAATCAACTTGAGGAAGCTGAAATTGATGCCATTGTTGCTGAGATCGAAACAGAGAAAGCTGCTGCTGAAGCAGCACAAAAAGGCCCCGCCGAAAGAAACCTAGTTCTGCTGAAATTCATTCTTAACTATCCCTGAATCCTTTCTTTTTTTGGATCAAGTTAAGTGCAGTGTTCCTTGAATTTTAAGATTTTGGTCTGTTTAATATTTTGTAACCTTTGTTAAAATTGTTTTATGAGACGAAAGAAGTCATGCTCCCGCGATCTCTGCCTTATTTGTGTGTTGCTTGATACTTTAAAGTTTTATCATGTTATTTGGTAGTTCGTGTAGTTTGGTTGTGAAATATCAGGATTTGATATTTCTGAAAGTTTCTTGTGGATAAATTGGTGGAACACAGGAGCAGAAAAGGCTTGTTTTTCAATGGTTTACCATTGGTTTTTATCCATGGCCTAACTGCAGAGTCTGTGCAGCACAGATAGTCAGTTCTGGGATCAACATTTAAGCCATTCCTGTAGTGTGAAATTTTGCAAGCTAAAGGGGGTTGTGTATGTATTTGGCTTATAGTTCAGAGGGTGAGTCATCACATTATGCTTATAAAATATCTCTATAAAATACATTCCTGTTTTATCTTCAAAGATTGATTGTAGAAACCTATTATATTTAGTTTCTTTGTGTGTGTGGGAACAAATAGATGATTTATCTAGGTGAATTGATGAAAATTCTTGTTGAAACCCTGTAAATCTAATTGCCAGTAGTGGTGCCTTGATATAGCTAATAGATGAGTTTTGCAGGTATAATCTTTTATCTTTGTATGTATTGTTTTCTTTACTTGACAATATGAACAGAAAAGCTTTCTTTCTCTATCCATTTCGAATTATAAATGCATGTTTAGCATCGCCCTACAGGTTTTATACTTGAGCTGAAAAGGCATAAATATCAGCCAACCATCGTCATGTATATATTCACGCACAACACCACTGAAGATTCATTCGACTCTTCTCTCATCTCATCTTCCTTGCAAAATAAGCGTCAACATTATTCGACGTATCTCTGTGGCGTCATTTTAATTTCCAAGGAAAATACTTTTTATTTACTTACCATCATTTGTTAAAAAGCCGATTCAGAATGTGTTTCAGTTTCTTGATTCCATTACATATAGTTGTGACTTCCACATTAATCAGATGGTCAAATTCTACATCATTTTTATTCTCAAAGTTAGGCCTCTATGATGTGAATGCACTCCTGTTTGATAGAGTTTATAAAAATAATGCTAAATAAAGTGTATTAATAACGCTTAAATTAATTACACAAATAATTTTTATACATTGTTCAATTTGATGTATCAAAAATTGCATGCATTGCATAAAAATATTAATTTACAAAAATATCCTCCACAATTATGGTGTAAAAGATGTAAAAATAATTTTGAAGGGGCATGCATTAAATCTCTCGCATTACTAATACCTAGAAATCCATGGTATTAGTAGTACACATCTTAATACACCATAAAGTATTTAGTTATACATAAGTTGAAAAAGTGTACCAAATAAGGTATTACTAATATATAGAGTTACTAAATAACTTCCGTACGTTTACTCACATAAATCATATGTTGTCTATAAATTTAAAAAAAAAAACATATTTAAAGTTGTTCCAAAGTGAGAGGGTCATTTGATAAAGTGTATAAAAATAAAATGTTCAATAGAGTGTATTGGTAATACTTTTATTAGGTTATACTTACATTAGTTATGCATTTTTAATTCTTTGCATTGTTTAATTTAATGTATTAAAAATAGTACATATTGTATAAAAATATCCTCCACAATTATAGTGGAAAAGATATAAAAGTATTTTGAGAGGTAATTGGGTCTTTAACCATGCTAATACATGTAATATATCCCTTTGCATTACTAATACCTAGAAATTCATAGTATTAGAAATACACTCCCCAATACACAATAGAGTGTATTAATTATACATAGCATGATAAAGTGTACCACACAAGGAACTACTAATACACAACATGCGACCACAAAATTTTACACTACAGGAATGGCTTAAATGTTTATCCCAGAATCGACCAACTGTGCGGCACAGGCTCTGCAGTTAGGCCGTGGATCAAAACCAATGGTAAACCATTGAAACACAAGCCTTTTCTACTCTTGTGTTCCACCAATTTATCCACAAGATATCTTCAGAATAGAAGAAAGAGCACAGACAAATATGCTGATATTTCACAACCAAATTTCCAAACTACAAGAACTACCAAACAACATGATAAAACTTTAAAATATCAAGCAACACACAAATACGGTAGAGATCGCGAGAGCATAACTTTTTTAGTCCCATAAGACAATTTTAACAAAGGTACCAAACATTAAACAGACCAAAATCTTAAAATTCAAGGAACACTGCACTTAACTTGATCCAAAAAATGAAAGGATTCAGGGATAGTTAAGAACGAATTTCAGCACAACTAGGTTTCCTTCGGTGGGGCCTTTTTGGCTGCTTCTGCAGCAGCTTTCTCTGCTTCGATCTCAGCAACAATGGCATCAATTTCAGCTTCCTCAAGTTGCTTAAGCCCATGCTCTTTTGTCATCACAGCAACTTCTATGTTTTTTCCACCACTTTCAACAACCTGATTCATTGGGAAACACATGTTTTAAAATCACTACAGCCAAAACAAATGCTCACATCCAACTATGCTCTTTCCATTTTTGCTGGATGCGTGCATTTGTTCCCTAAATACCAACGCAGAAATCTCAAACGGAAACTGTCGTGTATTTCAATCCGCTTAAACAATATTTAGTCAACAACTTGAATCATATAGAGCAGCGTTCAAATCACAGTTGATAACTTATGTGGAATCATACAGAGCAGCGTTCAAGCCCTGGAAAGAGGGATTTTGACAGATGCACGTGTTTTGTATAAATAACTGTGGTATCTACACCAATTAGCACGCACAATCGATTAATCCATTCTCCTAGAGCACTTTTATTTGAAACAGAACAAACATTTAGAGCACTAATTTTGAAGGATTTGGATTTCTGGTAATAAAAGATGCTCATTCCCTAAGCAGAAAATGCAGCTACTACTTTTCATCCTCACTTCTCAATATGTTTAACATCTTTCCTAGGGCAAAATAAATTTCACTTCCTCCCTTGTAACTTCACAAATATTACCTTGTAAATGCGCCTGCATAGATCGGGATGGATAAAAGAGTTCATATTACCAATAATCTTGGAACTGAGATTAGTTGACTGATTGAACTAGGAAGGAATGGAGATTTTAATAACTGAATGATCCCTTATGTTTTTAAAATCTTAATATAGGACGATGAAAAGCAACTCAAGATAACACCGATATTTTAAGAGAAACAAGACAATATAAGGCACAGATCTTAACATGCAACAGAAACTCAGATCATTTATGATGTTGTGAAAGGAAAACTTATTAACAAAAAGCTTGAGAACAACTACAAACACAGGCCACTTACTTCAAGCAAAGCACGTATTGCTAGTTTCACAGTTTCCTGGCCAGATGTTTCTTTGTAATTCTTCTCCAAGAATTCCCGAGTAGAGTTGGAGTTTCTACCAGTCGCATTGGCTTTCCAAGCTGAGAACGTACCCGATGGATCTGTTTGGTAAAGTGAGGGGACACCTGTGTGTGGGTCAAAACCAATGATCAAGGTGGATAGACCAAATGGCCTCACCCCACCACTTTGAGTGTACTTTTGCTGAAGACCAGCAATGTAACGAGTTATGTACTCAACAGTAACAGGATCTTCAACCGTAAGCCTATGACTCTGACACTCAATGCGTGCCTTATTCACAAGCACTCGTGCATCTGCTTTCAGCCCAGCACACGCCAATGCAATGTGATCATCTAGATTTACTATCTTTCTTACTGACCTGCAAACACGAAAGAGATTAATTAGCTTAGAGTTTCAAAGCAGGTGGACAACTAAATAAAATGCAACAGCAATGTCGATTCACCAAGAACACTAGACGAGGGTGATCAAAGTAAACTTAGGTGTCACGTATTTGACAGAACACATCACCTAACAACTAAAGTAAACACATAACCTAGCCCAACCCACCCTTGAGGGGAAAAACCATAACCCAAATAGAAAGCTGTGACATAGATATCAATGACAATGAAAATATTTTTTTTAACAGGTAAATATGCCACTCTGTTAAATTGAGAAAACAGGCACTAAGATGGTGTCATGGAATTACATGTCTGAAACCTTCCCGAGCAAAACCAAAATGAGAAGGTTCCACCTATACAAGCATCTACTCCTGTAGTGACTATAATGTCAAGCATGTTACTTTCATGTTTTACATCCAAAAGAATACACCAAAAAGCCAAAATCCATTAACATAAACATTTGCATTTCCTCCAAACACTCCAGCACATCAAATAAGAAGTACATTATAATACACACCATTAGGCCCAGATGATAATAAAAGTTCAGCTAAACCACTTGCCCAGGCAAAAGGCAAGGAAAAAAACCTCCATATATTCAACCTTCTATTGATAAACTGAAAATTATTTAAAGTTTTCTCTCCTTCCAGTTGAACTACCCAGAAACCAAGATATTTAACATGTAGAGACGACCTTAATGAGATACGCACATTAGTAGTACCATGTCACAGTCCATAAAATTGAGGGAAAAAACCCTAAATCTCGCGGAATTACAGAGTAAACCTAAATATTGCCTTTCTAGATCTTAAAACGAAATAATAATAAAAAAAGAGGTACCTGGAGTCTTGAAGCTTGGGAGTGGACTTCTTCTCAACGCCAAGGACAACAGTGTCAGTTCCACGTACACCGACGGCGGCGTTTCCTTTGCGTACGGCTTCCATGGCGTACTCCACTTGGAATAAGTGGCCGTCCGGCGAGAAAACGGTGATCGCTCTGTCGTATCTAGCCATTATCTGATAGTACTAAAAGCTATTGAAAGATTTGGGGTCTCTGTGATTTCAGCTTCTTCCGATCTCTTGAGTGTTGAAAGCTCTTCCCTCTAACCTTTTTATGTTTTTTTGGAAAATGGAATTGCCTCTGAATGAATATACACACTTCTTGGGCGACAAGCCAATTGCCTCCAGAACGACGCCGTCCCAAGCACCCTACCCTCTTAAGTTATTAATTAGAAAGATCCTTCAACTTGATGTAAATTATTATTTCATCCCCGAATTATTGAATGAACTTAAATCACCCTTGATCTCCACGTGACATACCAAGTTGTCTCAAATTCTTGTAAGAGTATGAGACTCTTAGTAAAAGGTCGAGAAAAGTGTTGAAAACCATTCTAATCTTGATGAGAATTTAGGGGTTACTAGACTAATTGAAATTAAATATACCTCCAATCTTGCAACACGAGTGAAATACATACCTAAATTCTCCTTAAGATTGGAATTGTTTTCAACACTTTTCTTAGTCTTTTACTAATAGCCCCATGCTCCTACAATAATTTGAGACAACTTGATATGTCTTGTGGCAAATTGGGGGTTTATCGGGGATATACCTAAGTTTAATTAGTCAAGTAAATGTGTGTTTTTAAGGTTGTCAATAAATCGAGAATGAAACTTATAATTTACGCCAAGTTTAGGGACGCTTTCAATATTTTTCTCTCTGTTAATTACTCCAATAATCTTTTTGATTAACTTTAGGTAAAGAAAACGACAAAAAAAAAGTTCATCGTGTTTGAGAATAAGTTTTTTAAAACTTAGAAGAGGATCTCTTAAATATATTTTTGCGCAATTTTAATCCTTTAAATTTTATAAAAATTGAATATTTTTTGTTTTTCATCAAATATTTAAAAAAATTTAATTATTAAATTAAAAAAAATAAATATAAAATATATATATATATATATATATATATATAATCAAAACAAGAAACACTATAGAATCCGATCAAACACCAAAAATTATACGAGGCATCATGAATAAATTAAAAATAACATAAACTATAAAAGTTACACCTCAAATGTGAATTTCTATTAATTTATAATTATATTTAAAGAATTATTTTAACCTATAACCCGAAATATTCCTATTATTTCTTTAGTTTATAACTCCCTCTATTCCTAATTACTTGTTCACTTTTAAATTGACACACCTATTAAGAAAACAATGACTGAAATAGTGAATTTACTATTTTACCCTATTAATTATGAAGTGGATGAAGTAAAAACTTAAGATTTCAAGAAGTTTTACCTTTTTCAAAGTAATTAATTGAGAGTATAATAGGTAAGAAATTAATTGTCCTTTCTTGATTTGTCAAAATGAACAAGTAGGGGTGTTCACGGGTTGGTTTGGATCGGTTATTGGTCAAAACCAAAACCAAACCAACTTAATCGGTTTTAAAATTATCAAAACCAAACCAAACCAAATATAATATACATTCACCGGTTTGGTGGTTATTGGTTTCGATTTGGTTTGGTTTGGTTATTCATTTATTAACCATATGCATAAATAAAAGAAACAATTCATTCAAAATGTGAAAAAAGTGACAACAATCCATTCAAAACAAAAAATAGTTAGAATGACTTAAATTACCGAACTTTCGATCACTGAATTTACTATCAATAAAACTTTGAAATTCACTATATTGGCCAAGAAGGAAGAGACAATAACATTTTCAGTCCCACAAAGAATTGTCATAGACACCCATATTACATGAAATCAATAAGATAAATGTTTTCACCTTGGGCATTCTTGCTTTCAATAAATAAAGTATAAAGAAATTTTAATGAAAACAAATATAAGATCTTTAAAATTGTTTATAAAAACAATATATTAAGTATGTATATTAATAAAATATATGTATATGATTCATCGGTTGGGTTCGGTTATTTCTTCAGTTTTTTCGAATAAACTCATAACCAAACCAAATTCTACCGGTTTTCAAAAATCTAAAACCAAACTAAACCAAACCCAAATAAAATCAGTTTTATTTTATCGGTTTGGTTTGATTTTTCGGTTTGGATTGGTTTTTATCCAAACCGTGAACACCCCTATGAACAAGTAATTAGGAACAACTAAAAAAAAATGGACAAGTAATTAAGGACAAAAACTATATGGAATATCATTTTCAATTAGGAAATGATCAAAATAGTATTATACGAAATATCTTATGTTAAACATTTCATTATATTATGAAGTTATTCATATACTTGTCATAACTCAATTATATTGTATTTGCCCTTAATCCTAACATAGTAACTGTTAAATCATAACTAAGAGTACAAATAATTTTTTCCCCCCATATATTTGGATGTGGAGTCCATTTAATCCAGGTTGAAACTTGCTCATATCTTGGAGTAGAGCAAAATTATAACATATATACAGTTGAAGCCTAAATTTTAATTATTTTATTATATTTTGAGCTTCAAGTTATTTCTTTCTTGTTAATAATTTTTTTAAAATTTTTTTATGGTCTTAAATTAAAGATATATACACCAAAATATTTTTTAATCTTGTGGTCTTAAACATATCATGTAGATGTTAAATTTTAAAATTGATCCATAAAAAGGAAACATTCTTTAATGTTTCGAAACAAACTAAAAAAACGACAAATAAATTAAAAAATATAATATATTTTTTTGTTAAAAAATTTAATATATTTTTTTTGTTAAAAAAGGCTTATAATAATTTATTATTACTAAAAAATTAGGCCTTCAATTTTTAAAAGCATTGAGCCACCCATGCATATATAAAAGGGTTAAAATTGCGTTTTCCCTTCTATATTTGCTGTTCACTGCCCATAATTCTTTGAAGTAAAAAGTGTCTGATTTAAGCATGTTTGTATTTATGTCTTTAAACATCAAAATATTTTTCCAAGTGTATAAACACAGACTTTTAAGTTACAAATTGTATTTTTTTAACTTCAATTTCAGCTACTTCTTTTTTCCGTTTCCAATTTTCAACCAAACACCAACTAAAATCTTGAGGTCTCAACAAATTAAGTTGCCAACTAGCAAATGACTATAGCAATAAAGCCAATATCATTCCTGCAAATTCAAAGTTGACATACATTACATCATTTTCTCTCAAAGTAGCTCACACGCAAAGACGAACTCTCTAATTAAGCAATAAATAAAACTAAGTGACTGAGGAAGTTAGAGATGGCAAGTGGAACATCCAGATCCTATTTACTTCTGCTTGCTCTTCAGTTTAGCAAGGTTAGCCTGAGCAGCAGCTTTTGCAACTGTGGTAGGCTTGATAGCACCCTTTGGATTCAGAGCTTTTCTAATTTTAAACACAGCCCACGCAGTCCCTAAAGCATGTCCTGCAGCATCGAATCCTTCACGTGTCATCTGTGCCGCCTGGTCACCATGCCTGCATCAACATAAGTTTACCATACTGAGAAATGGATGCAGAAAGTAAGACGATGAAAAGATATGGGCCTGTTCGATTCATTTTCCATGTTCGGTTAAAATTTTTGAAAAACATTCTTTAACAAATAAGTCTCTTAGGAAATGAGTTTCCTAATGAAAGGAAGGAAAGCAGGTTCCACCAGTGACATTCCATGTCGATTGTGTCCGATAGACCTCATCTTCACCCCATCCCCACCAACCCTACCCCTACCCCTACTCCACCTTGCATAATGAAAATCTGTTTACGTACCGAGATACAAGACTTTTTTCACTTACTTCCCTGAAAACATTTTCCTTTCTACCAAACACACCCTAAAACAAACAAGAGCTGAGGCTTATAAGACTCTTCTTCGAAAGATTTATTGCCCGAAATTGTCGGGAAGCAGTTTTGGGATACAATAAGTCTATTACTACAATTATCTAAAGTGATGGTTGTGGTTTCCCTGATGTTTGTTCTCATATTTATGGAAGAGAACTTCAAAAGAAATTGGAAGGTTAACACTAAAACCGTGTCTTTTTCAGTAAATAACAACTTCCATCTAACATAATATCCGACCGGAAGAACCACAGTGTGAGTTAATCACTATGAGAACTTCCATTCTTTGCTAATACAGTTTCATTTAACCTCCATCTTTAGCAACAAAACAAAACTTACCTCTGTTGAACAAGACCAGTTGTCACTACTGAGGTTGTTGACATCAGATTCTTTCCGGCCACTTCAATGGCATCACAAACCTTATCTGTTATAATGTAGCAAAACGAACAATATCAGGAGTCTAGAAAGAAAATAACCAGAGTAGTTCTGTTCTTCTTATGAACACAGCAAGTGGATTTTATTCCCTCAATTCACACACAAAACAGATAAATGAAAATGTTCAACTAACTTAAAAAAGACAGTTCGTCGAGTAGAAACACATACTGAATCCATCCAAGGAAGCAAGAACAATTTCTCCAGGAAGAAGGCTAAAGAATCTCTGACCAGCTTTTGAGTTCACAATAGAACTTGTGAAGAATCCAGAGACCTTCACTACACCTGAGAGTATACCAGTTGCCACTTTCTCTGACATTTTTGTCATCTTCTTCACCCTATAAGGAACAGAACGAAAATATGCATAAAGATCATCCAAGTGAAACTCTAATCAATTTGTAACAAACTCATCAAAGTAGCTGAGAAATTAATCAAGTATTACTACGTCTCAATTCCAAACAAGATGAGGTAAACTATATCAATCCTAAAAAATCCATTCAGCTACACTTGAAACTAGTACTCCCTCCGTTTCAATTTGTTCATTCCTATCCCTTTTAATCCATTTAAAAAAGAATGTCTCTTTCCCTTTCTGAAACTTCTAATTCCAACTTTCCATGTGACATGTTTAACCACAAGATCAAAGAGCATTTTGATACATTCTACATGTCTTTAGTTTAAGACCACAAGATTCAAAATTCTTAAACTCTGTGTCGAGTCAAAACCAGTCTAACAAATTGATACGGATGGAGTATTATATTGCAAATCAATGCTCAATGAAGAGTAAAATTCAACAGAAGAACGAAAAAAAGACTGTACCTTCTCATCCTCCTCATTGCCTCAGGGCTAATCTCAGTGTTACTTCCTTTTCCCATCCTCTTCATCAACACATCATTCCCCCACTTCAACCTATCCACAGTAACATCCCCACACCACAATATCCCCTTTATCAACTGACCCGACCCGGCTGCAATTATTCTTGCAATACTGCTACTATAATCCTCAACATTCGGAGCCAAAGTTGTCCAGTACGCCGCAGAACTCCTCTCCATATCCTCCTTTTTCTTCTCCATCTCTTCTGGTGAAACATCTTTTGGCGCCATCCACCATTTTTCTGCAACCCCTTTATCCTTCTTCACTTTCTCCACTCTAAACGCACTGTACTTCTCCAATACTAAATCTAACTCCTTTAACACCCTTTCTTGCCCTTTCGAAGCTATTGTTAACCCATAGTTGAGTAAATTCTCTGCGTATCCATCTTCATCATTTGCTTCAGAAGGTACACGAAGAGTGAAGAAATAGTGAGATTCATCAAGCTTAACAGCAGCTTCATCTCTCGCTAAAGGCCATTGAATCTGATCTCCGACACGTGCAAGAACAGCAACAACATTGTCGCCCTGTTTTAGTTGAACGATCTCGAATTCACCACTAGCGAGTTCGATGCTACGTTCTTTGTCGATCAGATGGACAATCGCACCTGGGATTTGGACAATTACTTCTTCTAGTGACACAAAGTTGGAATTTTGATTAGGCTGATTGTTTTCAGTTTCTGGGAATAGATTCTCTGCTAGCTCTTTCATGTCAATAGTTGGGTACATAGAAGAAGATGATTTGTTCTTTTGGGTATTTGTAAGAAATGGAGAAGATGATTCTGGGTTTGAATCAATTACTTCTGGGTATAATTTGGGAGGAGTTGGATTTTGAGAAGCCATAGTTTTTTTCTTGGATTCTTGATTACCCAGTTTGGATTTAAACACAATCACACAAAAAGGAAAGAATTTTGTGAAGATGTGTAGATGGGGTTTCAAGATTTATGTAAGTTTTAGCTTAGGGTATAAGAAAATGGAAAAAGTCGGTCCTAAGGTTGAAGACTTGTTCACATGGCTGCCACGTGGCTTGATATGTAAAGCCCGTGTGGAAGCCGATGAGATTCTTTGCCGTGTTTTTTTTTTAAGGAAAACTTAGGAATAATTTCTTGCCGTGTTTTTGAAGTAACTGTCACTGGAGGACGTTAAGTTTACTAAATTTGGACTAAAATACCCTCTGTTTTTTTCGCTAGAGAATATTGCTGATGTTTCTTGATTCAGTTAAATATTACAGAGTAATTAAGTGTTTTTATTCTTCTTTACCATGGGAATGTTCTGTTAAGAAGTATGAATTGTCAAGAATCCTAAGTGAGTTTATGAAGATGGGAAAAGTTAAAAATGCAGATAAGCTGTTTGAGAAAATACCTGAAAAGAATGTTGTTATTTGGTCAATCATGATCCATGGTTATTCTAAAAATGGGTTATACAAAAAATCAGTTGAATGTCTCACCTCAATGAGAAATTTAGGTTTAGTGCCTAACTCATTCACCATTGTGGGTGTTCTTGTGGGGATCTCAGGATTGAAGGACTTATTACTTAGACAATCAATTCATGGGCTGATAGTGAAGTTGGGGTGGGAAGATAATTCATTTGTGGGTACTTCACTTCTAGAGGCTTATGCAACATGTGGAAATATCAATGACTCTTGCAAGATTTTTGAGGACATAAAAAGTCAAGGCTTGGTTCCATGGAATGCAATGATAAGTGCATTTGTACATAATGGACTCTTTGAAGAGGCTTTCTTGTTATTTAATAGGTCTAGAGATTCTGGTTTGTTTCCTAATTCAATGACAGTTATGGCCTTGACACAGAGCTGTGTGGCTATGGGATCGAAATGTCTTTGTGAATCAGTTCATGCCATGGTTGTTAAGTTAGGTCTTGTGTTTGATATACAGGTCAACAATTCACTTCTTTTTCTGTATTCAAGTTTGATGGAGTTACCTGCTGCTTGGGAGATTTTCGATACAATGGAAGAGAAAGATGTCATCAGTTGGTCAACGATGATGAGCTTACTGGTTCACCTAGAATATGCTTCAGATGCTATAAAGATTTTCCTCCATATGAGAGATTCTACGAATGAATATGATCACCTCATCCTAATGAATCTCATTTCAGCTTGTGGAATTTCGGGGAACTTGAAGATGGGAAAATCTGTTCATGCTCAAGTAATAACTCAAGGTTTTGGATCAGAGCTTCCTTTACATAATGCCATGATTACTATGTATGCAAGATGTGAAGACTTGAATTCTTCAAGAACTGTGTTTGATCATTCAACCATGAAGAGTATGGTATCATGGACATCTATCATTTCAGGACTTTTGCATAATGGAAGGCCCAGGGAAGCACTAGATATGTTCATTCGTGTTAGAATTGAAGAAAATTTCTTCATTGATTCGGTTCTTCTGGTGAGTGCACTAACTACTGCTGGTGAAATGGTTGCTTCAGAACTCTGCATGCAGCTTCATTGCCATACTATAAAAACAGGGCTTACAAACTATAGAAGTATTCAGAATAGCCTCATATCAACCTACTCTAAGTGTGGGAATGTTGAACTTGCAAACAATGTTTTTGAGCGAATGGCATCTCTTTGTGATAATGTATCATGGAATGCTATTATAAATGGGTATGGTATCAATGGCCATGGAGAAACTGCTCTTTCACTGTTCTATGAGTTCAGAAAGAGTGGAGGAATACCTGACAGTGCTACTTACTTGAGCATTTTGAGTGCTTGTAGCCATTCAGGATTGGCAAGTGATGGTTTGTTGATCTTCAGTCAGATAATTGAAGAAAATAGAATCAAAGTTAGTGCAGAACATTATGGCTGTATCGCTGATTTGCTTGCTCGGGCAGGATACTTGCCTGATGTAAGTTCGTTCTTGAATGGAGATGGTAAGACTCTTTGGAAGGCTATATTGAACGGATGTGCACGTAATAGCGATTTAAAATTAGCAGAATTTGCTGCAAGAAAGTTTCATGAGCAGATTAAAAAAGATCCTGGTCAACTTGTGCTACTCTCAAATCTTTATGCATCAGTTGGGAGATTTAAAGATGCAGAAGCCTTGAGGTCGAGCATGGACACAGAGAAATTGATTAAAGCTCCAGGATTCAGCATTCTCACTGGAAATCTATAGCATGTTGTGAAATCCAAATCAGTCATCACATGGATGGATAACAATTATGCAACTTCATTTCATGAGGAGCTGTTGTAACATCTGCCAAAAAAGGTCCATGCTTTGAAAGGTAAATGATTCAACTTTGATAAACATATCTGTTTAAAGAGTGATGCTTTCCAAAGAGAGAATAATCGCATAAACAAAAAAGAATGACAAGCTAATGTTGTGAATGATATACATCTGGACTAAAACTCAGGTCTAAAGATAAGCAAAAGCAGGATGCAGCTTCATGCCAATGGCTTAATGTTGCAACAGGTAAAGAGTCAGAATTATGCATCAGTAATATAAATAAGCCTGAACCTCTTCAGTTAGCTTGTCTCAAAGATTTGTACTCACCATGGCTGAAAATCAATCATGTGATAGATCATTGAACCATTCCCTTTGAATGGTGAGTTCCCTCTGGCAGAGGATTTCTTCAATCAAACTTAGAATCTCTTTCTTTAACATAGAAAAAGATCTTATTATCAGTGTATGCAAGAAGAGGGGCAATCCGTCTGCTACATGCAACATGCCTCTATCGCCATAGGCTGTAAAGCAGTAACAAACTAGCTTGCCTAAATAGAGTCATAATGCATCATGGCTCTCACCTCTCAGTGGGACTTATTCATCCTTGAATGTTTAAGTAGAAGGTCACTACAAAAACCAAGGGTTTTCAATTTTGACATGATACTCTTATAAACAAAGCCAAATAGAACATAGGAAAGCATGTTACCAGAATCTCTTTACACCACTAAGGATTAGCAGCTAAAAGGATTAAAGCCTTTGAATAGATGTAGCACCTCCTTGTTCAATATAGAAGAGTAATTTGCTTACAGCATATCTAAATCCGAACAATGGATTTCCTTCACACCATAATAGTATTATTTAGGAACAATAAGTCTTATCTTCTCCAGTAGGACCAATATTGATCCATATGGAGGAAAATAACTGAATCCTAGTAATATGTCAGAATCAACAAAAAGAACCATTTATAAGTAGAATCTCTTTTTCTGGCATAGGAAGTGAATTTATCATAAGCATAGGTACGAAGAGGGGGTAATCCATGTACTACCAAAGGCGGTACAGCAATTAACAGACTAGCTGCATAAGACACTTCTAATGCAATTTGGCTCTCTTGAGTCCTATTCTTCCATGAATATGAAGTTGAATGTAGAAAAAAGGAGATCCAATATGCACATACTACTCGCACAAATGAAACCAACTAGGCCATTGAAAGCATGTCTCCACAATGTTTAAACATCACTAATGATTAGCAGTAGAGAAGGATTATAAATATCTGATTAATAAGCACACCATAACCAAGATTCAATTAATAAGCATATCATAACAGAGCCAACTGGTTTCAGCACATAGAAATCTGAACTATGGATTCCTTCAAAATCAAAATTGAAAAGATGGCGAAAAACAAAAGGCAACAGTGATATCTAAATAAAAACAGGTGATGCAAAATCTATTTCAAAACAAAATCTCAGGCACAGCCTGCTGAAGACTTCAAATATAAGTGATCTATTATCAGTAAAACTCTTAATAAGACTGATTATATTATTCTTATGCTCTTATCTTGCTTCTCTTGCTCTTTGCCTTCACTGACCCATCCTTCAGCTTTTTCTCTAGCTCAGAACTCTTCTTCTTCTTTCCATCTTTCAAAGACAACTTACTTTTCATTTGTTGCTCAGCCTTTTTCAACTCTTTTGCCTTCTTCTCACCGTTCGACTCGCTCAGGATACTACCCTTCTCAGCTTTCCCCTTTTTCACTTTCTCAACTTCATGATCATCACTCTCCTCAATGTCTTCGTCACTGTTTTCCTCTTCTTCATTATTACCAACATCATCATCATTACTTCCCAATTCATCTACACCAGAGTCTAAGTCCATATACCTAACTTCATGAATCCTCCCTTTATTCTTCCCCTTCTTCTTCCCTGATCCCTCTTCAGCTTTCCTGCCACTCTCCTCAACCTCAACCAAACCACCACTCACTTCTTCATCTCTAACCTCAGCTTCTTTCTCCTTAAATCCCTGAATCTTGAGTTTGATCTCGGGCAATGCTTGATACAAAGGCAATGCCAAAGAATCAGAAAGTCTCAAGTGCAAGCTTCTCACACCACCCCATTTTTTGGGAACCACTTGAACAACACCTTTTATTGCTTCAAAGGCATTTTCAACAATCTGCGCAGAGTCCATTGAACCCTTACCAATCCTCATCATACAACAAGTTCCAGTCCTCAAGTAAAACAACCCAGACCCACAAGCCCTTTCCACTTGCTCCTTCCAATTCTTGTGTGTCAAGTCTAATGGCAAAGGCAGCTTCTTTTTCTTGAAAAACTGCTTACCTAGAAGCTTAGGAAGCAAATGGACAATCCTTCTGTCAACCAAGAAAAGATCATATGAATCACAAAGCTTTCTCTTTGCTTCAAAGGGTTTGTAGTTAGTCTTAAGCTTCGAAAGCTTAATGACTTTGGTGATGGGTATGTTTTGGGATTTAATAATCTTTTTGGCAGCATCCGAAGTGAGCTTGGAATTGGGTCTGTCGTCAATGATAAGACAGAGTTCAGAGGAAGCATCATGAAGAGGGTGAGGAAAAGGGATTCTGAAAGCGTTTGTACGAGGTTTTGGTGGTATTTTCTTAAGAGTGAGATTAAGGTAGATGAAATCGTCTTGTGGGAGTAATTGGGGTTTTTCAGTTTTCGACTTGGTCTCTTTCCATTTGAGAAGAGCATCCACTGCCTTCTCTACGGTGGAGCGGCTAACCTTGGTGGCGGCGGCGGGTGGAGCAGACTCCATTGGGATTTTCGGACAAGTGAAAAGTAATTCTGGACGAAACAATTCAAAGCAAAATACTTTAGAAAAATCTGCAATCAATAGAAAATTAGAGTTCAATTACATGAAAGCTATAGAAAAGCAATTACCTTGAGCTGAAAGTTGTAAGAGCAAGAGAGAAAGTATAATAAGATGAAGAGACCTTAAACCCTAAAACCCTATTGCTACCTAAACGACAAGTAAAGCTGAGGAAGTTCAAAGCAAGTACACCAGGAAGATTAAATGAAATGTAGAACCCTCTACTTTTTTAAATGACGAATACGTCCCCCAAGTTCGTTTTGCTCATTATTGTAATATTAAGGAGAAATGGTTTGGTGGATCCTTATACTTGCATCAGTTTGTATTATGAATCCTTCTACTTACACTTTTGTCATTTGGACCCTTAAACTCAATAAAACACAATTTAACAAACCCCTCTGATCATTGACCAAGCTTATGTGGCATTAGGATGTCTGAGTTGGCAAAAGTGTGTAACTACACGCCTATTAGGGCTAGTGAGGAGCATTTTTACTTTAAAAAAATATTAAAAATTATAAAAAAAATAATTTTTTTAAACCATTAATTAAAAAACTCCTTCTTATTCACCCATTACACCTTCTTTCAGCCATATTCATCCCCTGCCCAACCCATTTTTTCTTTTTTTCCACAATCTATTTTCATTTATTTAGATTATCTTGGGCACCTCCTTGAGTCAACTAATTCACCAACGGAGGGAGAGAGCGGCGCTAGTGGTGCAATCGCCGGACACCATTGATACACAGTGGAGTGAGAGAGAGGCGCGACTAGTCAATGGAGAGGAAAACGAGGTGGGTGAGGGTGCGAGGATCTAATCATGGCGGCGAAAATGGTGATGGTGTGCGGCGGAGATGAAGGCGCAAATGGTGATGGTGTTCAGCTAGATCTGGTGTGGTGGCTTAGGTTGTTGGTTTTGTGAGGTTGGAGAAGGAAAGGAAAATGATCGTGACGTGTGGCGGAGATGAAGGCAGGTAAAGGAAGGAATATGAGTGGTTTCGCCGGCAACAATGGCGACGGCGGCGACGGTTTGGGCCATGAAACAGTAGGAAGGGGATAAACTATAATGGGTAGATTTCGACGAGTTTCACGGCAGAGGTTGGTGTGAAATTGTATTTGTAAGCAATTTGGGGTGTGAAAATAGTAGTCGGCGTTGAATTACGAAAAGTTTGGCCAGATCTGGTTGTGCGGTGGCTTAGGTTGTTGTTACTGTGGAGGTTGGAGGAGGAAAGAAAATAGCGATGGTGTGCGGCGGAGATGAAGACGGGTGAGGGAGAAAGTATATGTTATTTCGCCGGCAAAAATGGCGACGACACCGGCGATGGCTTTCTTTTGGTCGTGAAATAGGGAGAATTAGAAATGCCAATAATTTTAAAATGTTATTATTTTACATTTATTAAATAATTTTGGTTAATAATTTTTAAAAATAGTTATGAAATAATTATGATGTGGCATTAATATATCTGACGTGGATATGACATGTCAATTATCAATTATATAAAGGAGAGTGAGTTACACACATGATTGGAGGGGTTTAAAAGCCTCATTTTAATTGAGTTTAAGGGTCCAGATGACAAAGGTGTAAGTAGAAGGGTTTAGAATACAAACTGATACAAGTATAAGGGTTCACCAGACCATTTAGCCTAATAATACTAATTCCAACCACCTAACACAATGACACAAATACACAGTATAGGATTAAGGAATGTAATATAAAATCTACAAGGACAAAGACTTCCGGTCAAATTTAATATTCACCTTGTGATTTTCTTCTCAATCGTTGCACGCTGTGTTTGATAAATAAAATTGTGCTTATTAAAAAATCAATTCAATATTGTTACCACCAGCAGAGGCGTATCCAAGGAGGGGTCACGGGTTCACGTGAACCCATGCTCTCCTCCCGGGATCATATATAGTAGCGTTATATTTTTTAAAAATTATTGAAATATAAATGTGTGAACCCACATTCGAAGTATCATATAATGCGATGATGAATTGGTGCACCTCTCTATGTGAGGTTAGAAATTTAAATTTTATATTTATCTTGCTTTATTTTTCTTTTCAAAATTAGATAGCACCGCACCTCTCTAAGTGGTTATTGATAGCACTTTTGACATTTTAATTTATATATATATATATATTAATTTTGCACCTATAATATTAAAATTTTAACCTTTTTTTAGTAATAAGAACCTAAATGTCGAACCGATCAAATTTATATCTTAGATCAACCTTTTTGTAGTAGTGCACCCATCATCTCAAAATCCTAGATACGCCTCTGGTTACCAGACATATCAATTTGAAGTTTTGAACCATCCCATTTGAAAGGAGCTAGAACAAGCCAATCGCGCAATCTTCCAACACGTAAAGAGTCGGCATTTTGCATCGGTAATATTATTAGCTCATAGATCAGTTATCATTGAAAAAGATTTGTGTAAAATAACAACTATAATTAGCTCAGACATCATAATGCTTACAAGCGAATCATGTTTACCGTCCTTGGTAAAGGAGATCATTAATGACTCTTTGGCCTATAAGGCATTTTTTACAAGCATAATTTGGTCATTCTTCACAACAACATACTAATTGCAGTCTCACAAGTGGGATTGGAGAAACGTAAATGTACGCTAAACTTATTCTCAGACTCACCGTTCATGGAGAAGAAATTATAACATGTCTCAATGAGGTAAAATAACATGGATCAATTAGGTCATTTTCCTGGCAGAATATTGGTGGAAGAATGAACTCCTTCATGATTAATAATAACTAGAGCTACGCAAATATTTTCAAGGGCACTAATAATAGAGAGACGAATTCATTGAAATATATCACAATTGTGTTATGTAGTGACATCTCTATCCCGATAATTAGCTGGGTGTATCCAAGTTGCAAAAACATAAGAAAGTGCAGCAATGGCGGCAATGTATCTGTGTGCACTGAAACCAGCCATGTCAGAAGTATTCTGCTTTTGCTGGAGAAAGTGTAGTTAGGAGAGAACAAGTAAAACATCAAGTTCAAACAAATATATAGCAACACTGACATTTTAAATCCATGAGGCTGATCCGACAACTATGCTACAATTTCCTCATCTTCTCTTATTAGAAGGGCTATGTACTTTCACATAGCTCAGGCAAATAATTCCAAAGTAAGCTCTTTTCTGGGCATACATTAGTCAGGAGTGACTTCAGTCTACTTGTTTCCACCTTTTCAATATCAATCGCCAGATACCCTGCTAATTGCTGGTTCAAAAACAAATAAAATCAACTGCGTGAAAAGTTCAAAACTTACTGCAAGCTTGAAAAAATATGAAGCACAATACCTTTTTGAGCCACACCATATAGGTAGCAGCAAAGGTTGCTTGAGCTTGATAGTCCTCAAAGTCACTATTGGGTAGAATTGTGCAGGAAAGAAAAAGTTCTAATTCATTATCTCTGAGCATGTCAATATCGACCGTCCTGATGTTTCTTTGGTTAGAAGTCAAGGATCTATCATGATCACCACACGCGAAACATCTTATCCAGCAAGTTAAGAGGAAGCGGCGATGAAGCCACAATGCCTGAGAGGATAAAAACGTGAGGCAGGATTACACACGAAGTTACAGGCTATACTTAGATTATCTTCATGAAGCAATTAAAAGACAATCCAGATACAGACAAAAGAAAGGACTGACACAATCAATTTTGTGCGTGGAACTGATCATATTTTGTAGGTTGAAGCATTAGAGAATCTAAAGCACAGCATGATCAAAACGGCAAAATGATTATTCTCTTGATGTCATTAAGGATATTATAAGATGAAATAGACAAGACAGTTCAAAATGAAGATAATTTCCATAAATATCCAACTTACGTGTGTATATCTACTCCAACACCTAACTGTTAATCTGAAACAAGTATACGTACCTAAAAAATTAAATCATTTAAAAAGTCTTGTGCATTTAAAGGTAAGGATTGAAAGTAACACAATTAAATTTATGATTTTTATGAAAATGTACTTTCGTACAAATGAAATTATGTGTTTGAGTTGAGATATGTCTTATTATTTACTGGAACAGGAGTAATATGGTATTTTTCACTTTTGTCATTTTCACTCCCATACATTAATTTCGTCAAACTTATGTGTGTATATAACACAAAATCAAGCTTAACAGATATATTACAAAGCAAGATTTGTAGTAATATAGGGAAAGTAGAAGTGTTGAACACAAACTATAATTTCATTTAATTTGTTACTATTTAATTTTTAAAATAGGGGATGCAAATAGTACATATGCGAATAAGATCCTTTAGAGAGGACACTTGACTGGCGCCTTCTGGAATTGCCATCTTAGAGGCACAGAAAGAGCAACAATGGATGGTGTAGATGTGAATGTTACTATTCTACATGCACCAAAGGACTGGCAGGAGAATTCGGGAAACTTTCCGACCTCACTAGGTCATCTAACCAAAAAAAGTGTTCTTGTGAAAACTACTGTGATATACATACCTCTCTCCCCACATAACGTTTTATCAACTTCTCCACCCAGTTGAACTCATCCTATCAGCAGAAATTGAATCAGAAAAGGAAGGCTTAGCAATTAATTGTAAGATGCGGATTTCGTATTTGTACAGATGCAAACAATTAGATGATTTACTGTTACCAGAACAAACAAGAATGAAAAGGAATACTTTTTCAATCTTAAGAAAAGAAGGAATACTTTTTTCAGTTCCAGATATTACTCCAAGATTTTGGCAGTTAACATAAAACTTAAAAGCTTCAGGAACTAGTACCAACTCCATAACGGGAACTTTCATTTTTCATCTTTCACACTGATCATTCCTGCAACACCTCAATGCACTTTACCAGATAAAGTGATTATTTTTTTTTTTGTGTGTGTGTGTGTGAGAACCAGCTAATTGAGTGCAACTCATAGTAGGCTAACTAATGTTGAGCCTCTGTGATTTCTGAAGAAAACTTCATGAAATTTTCAGTGAAAAGCATGTAAGTTTCAAGAAATCCTAAGCGTTCACAAAATGATGCTAAGCTCATCTCCATTAGGAAAGTTATGAGTTCATTATGAAAAATAGAATCTGTAAACAAATGCTATCAGTTGAGGAAACAACCACATGATAAAAGCATACCTTCAACAATTTATGAAGTTCTGGATCAAAGCTAGCATCTTGATCCTGGCTATGCTCTGATTCTTCAAACAGACGAAGCATCAACCGCTGCATAGATAAACATACCAAATGAACAACATAATCCATTTATGCCTTTCCCTATTTGTACTTCCAATGGGACAAGTGGTTTCGCGCTTTCACAAAAACATTATACATTTTATAGGCTATTCAATACCAAGCAAAAAGAGAAGCAAATCAAGATTCTGATGGGGACTCACTTCACGGTAATGAAAGCAAGAGTTATCAGCAACATGGAGGCCAGCCCACTCCCGTGACTTGTTAAACTCCTGCAGCACCTGGATGCATGAATTTAAATCCATTTGTTAGGAATTGATTGTATCCTAATGAATAAAACAGTTCAAACAGGACAGAGAAACATGAGAAAAGTGTTCCAGAGATGATTGACTTTAGGTGAAGAAAACTGAGTCCGTGTGCAATGGAAGATCAGGAATAATCGGAACACTTTATCACACTATGACCACAGACCAAAACTTTGCCTGCTCTGCATAGCCAGGAAAATTAAACTGGCAGGAAATCGCAAAAGAAATGTCATGCCATGGGCCTTTCTCTCACCTGTTCCTCTGACATGTAGGAAACTAACCAGCAACGGTGATACCATGCACGATAATTCATCTTTGATCTCTGTAACAGCAAGAAGAGTCAACTTAGTCATCTTTGTAAAATAAATAAATAAATCATGAATAACAGTAAAAAGCAGTAACATGCAGAAATGAGTGCTGATATTGATAATAGATAAATCCAAGTGACCTAGGTATTTTAGTTCAGTTTTAACTAGGGGCAATACCTAACAACCCCAAAGTCCAAACAAAATATTCATTAGAAATACCTTAATAATTGAATTATGACACTGGTAAAGAACAACTGAGACATTAATACATCCAAGTCATTCAACTACTTACGCAAACCTTGCTGAACCAGTGACCTAATTACGAGTTTTGAAGTTTCAAAGGGAAAATGACAACCTTTTAATTAAATGACATATGATTTAGATCAAATCAGTAAATGACAGTGAAGCTGTTATACTTAACTTCCCCTCAATGAATCAAGTACATGGCTAAAGTGAGGTCTTTCCTTCTTGGGCCAAGAAACCTACCCTATCTTCTATTTATAAAATGCCCTACAGACTTACACTGCCTAACAAAGTTTTGTAGTTATGCTAACATAAAGGTTAGTTCTATTTGCATGCCAGATTGCCCTGAAATAATAGAAGATAGAGTAGGTTTCTTGAAAAGAAATTGTATTCATTTCTTAATAGAAATAGTTTTCCTTGTCCCTAGGAGGATGTCCTTGTGGTGTTGCTGTTGAGGCATGGGAGTAACAACCTGAAGATTCCAGGTATGTATCCCAGCTACAACACTTGGTATGAGCGCACCTAATCCAGCCTAGGTAGGCAGGATTACCTTGTCAAGGTATGCTTGTGAACTGAACAAACTATCAACATGCATGCAAGCTGGTTCAGACCCCAGAAATATTTAGCAAAAAAGATAGTTCTCCAGAAATTATATGAGTTTCTTTTGTTTAATTGACCCATCTGAAAGAAAATTATCATACGTTCTCTATTATAGAACCAAAGTACATCAAGAATAGTGGAAACATTCCTGGTATCGATGAAATCAACCTTGCGGTATAACTCCCAAATAGTGATCAGCCAATAGGCTATAGAAATTCATTAGTTTATAGTATAATCCAACATAAGACCTCTGCCAGTTTTTTCACTAACTCGGATTCTCTTTCCATAATCTCTTGCAGATTTGAACAATTTCCAGTAATCATCTTGATCACCCACCTCCTATCAGTAATTAACAGTAATAAGAACCGTGAACGACTGTCCATCAAAAGGGTAAATAAAATTCATTTCAAACTAACTCACAGAAAAGACAGACACCACTCTCCAAGTAGAGAATAAAAAAAAAGTTATATCAATCTCAATTTGAGAAATATGTGTGTCATTATTTTCTTCTTTTATTCCTCAGATAGATAATATGTCCCTCAGCTTATATTTAGATCCAAGTATTTGAACCCTAGTCTCTCTCTCTCTCTCTTTCTCATTAAGTACTTTTTTCCTTTTTGAAACAATTTACATATAGCTGGAACGTGCAACAGTAGGCCTGCTAAAAAGAGCTCAAAAAAGGGGATTCAAAGAGAAGATATGCCAATTTGTCAATGTGCCATTACCATGTACACCAAATCAATATCTAAAAAAAATTTACATATGAAAACAGAGGTATTAACCTTTGGCTCCATGCTTGTTCACTTTTAGGTGAATGAGAGAGAATCACAGATGAAAAGATAAGCTCATTCATGAACATGGAAAGAGATTGCTTCTTTGACAGAACAAGCTTCCTGAAAAAGAAAAAAATGTATACATCTGGTCAAAAAACTATTAACAGATGTCACCATTTATAAGAACCACAAAACTACAATGTTATCAAAACAAACCTGGAATTCCACGCTGTTCCAAAATCACAACTTAGAATCAATAGTGCCCTACTGTGCTTCATCAATTCACTTTCGAGACTAAGTGAAGAAGATGAGGAACACATTGAAGCATTTTTATCATCTCTATGGTGCACTTTATAATTGTTATATGCTTCCACAAATGCATTCTTGGCCGCAACATAAAGTGGAAAGAGAACCTTGGTTGAGATGCCCAACTTGTGATCCCTAATCCAGAAAAGTGTCCTAAAATTTGTTTTTTGTACAGAATCAACAGATGTTGAAGGAGTGCCAATATCTTCATTCAATAAGACAAACTGGGATGGGTGAATGAACCCTATTTCATCACTGGGAACAGAAGGCGCATGTCAGATTACTAATGACAGAATCACTCTTGAACTCAACATCTCAATAAAAGTTATGACAATAAATAATAAATAATTCAGATGTAAGATATGGATAGGTAAAAATGTTAGGGAGAAGAGTCTGAGAATAAAAGTTTATCACCTTAGCTGAAAGGAATAATTACAGTGACTTTTAAAGAACCTTCGTATGATAGAGATATTTTGAGATTAAAAAAAATGGCAGCTCCTTTTTATATGATTTGTAAGCAATAGATCCTTGAGAAAAGGGGGAAATTCCTTATTGTAATACTCCTATGTTTACACAATCACATCCAATCCAACTTTACAAGTTGAAACGCTTTACTTTTAAGCACTTCACAAAGTTGCTTTTACTGCAAGTAGATTTCTTATCACAAGTGTGATGAAGGAGACTCATCATTAGATAGAACTTTTCCTGGTGTGTCTATTGAAAAAATTAGCTAGTCATTATTTAGTAATCTAAAATAATAAATCAGAATAAAATATGTTAATCACAATAATCCAATATTCCGTCATTCCACTAGCTATATCAAAATTCAGATATATTGTCCAAGTTAATGCGTATAATACTACTGCATAGTGCAATCTCATGGTTCTAATAATAGTCTAGATTGTTGATTCAACAAACAAAAGTTGTGTCCATATACAGAGAGATTGCTATGAGAGTTACATGAGAGGGTCGGACTCCAATATGCCCTCTAAATGATTCAGAAGCTCCAACTGATCAGGCTCATCCATCTATAATTATCTGCTAACTACAAGAGCTGTTTAGTTACCCAAATGTCCGCCTATTAGACGGAGATTAAGATGAAGAAACTTAAAACCCTAAAATCATTTTTCTATCTGAACTTACAAGTAAGGAAATTCAAAGCATTAAAATGATCAATTAAAAAAGAAAATCTTACAAAATTGTCTCAACGAAAGAGATTGAGAAGAAGATTTACGGAACCAATCGCCGAAACAATCGGTATCTTTGTGGCGGAGGGAATTCAACGTCGAAAGCTAGTGGTTGTATGGTACTCCGGCGGGTGATTAAACATGAACTTCCCCTATACTTCTTAAAATGACGAAGACCTCCCCTATACTTCTAAAAATAACGAAGACCCCCAAGCACTTTTTGTTTTGTCCTAACGCAATTCTTGCGTCAATCATAAAAACCCGACCAAAATAATAAAATCGACTTAATAAATGGATTTAAATTTTATTTTACTACTAACAATTTGGCTTGATATTGAATAAGACAAAAATCAAACCAAATTAACTTATCGTTACAATTGTTGACTGGTCAAATTCTTATAAAATTTTGTAGATTTAGATATTTATAATCACAAACATTTATTTATAACAAGAATATGAATAGGTAAACGGAAACTACTAATATAACATGATCAAGTGAAGTGACTATATTAAAAGTAGGGGAAAGTTTGATATACCTTCAATTTTACGATTTAGAGTTGATATACTTGTTATAAAGATGGCTTACGATAGAGATATATTAGTTTTCCCCCCTTAAAAGTTATTTATTGATTGTCAAATAAAATCTTTATTTATTTATCAATTTATTAACTACGCTAATAGAAAGAGATGTTATTAATTTTTATTAGATGAAGAAAAATTGTATAAAATAGTAAACTACTAATTCAAATTAAATGTTATAACCATAGTTTGATTTAATTGTAACCCGTAGCAAATTGTTGTCATTTCGCCTCTCTCCCTGAATTCTCAATCGCCACTCTCGTTTCTCGTTGGACATTCTCTCCTCACCTCTCTCACTCTATACAAACACAAATGTATAAAATGTGTTTGTGTTTAAAGCGAGAGAAAATTGTATATATACATATCTTTTCGTTCCCCTCTCCCAGATCTCACTCGCCACTCTCACTCACCTCTCACTTTATACAACCACAAATGTATAAAATTTGTTTGTGTTTGTATAAAGCGAGAGAAATTGTATGTACAAATACAAATATATATATTTTCATCCTATACACTTATGATTATACAAATACAGATCTTCCCCTGCCAAGTTTTCTTTTGTCTTTCTCTTTCTCGCTTTATACAAACACAGATTATACAATTGATTCTTTTATATATGTATATCGAAACAGATTATACAATTGTTTCTTTTGTATATGTATAAAGTTTGTTATGGAGCGTCATTATACAAACTATAGTTATAGCATACAAATATGATTTTTATCTTGGAAAAATTACGCGATTAAGTAAACTTATACTACTTAATTACTCATCATAGCTATAGTTTGCTATAATTACCACTCGCGACTAACATTATACATTAATTATGTGGGCTGACTTCGAGTTTGTATAATTAGCCACGTTTGTATATATATATAATTCGCCAAATATACAAAATACATATGTATAATATACAATTATCTAACCGATATACATATACAATTTACCTCTCTCCACTTTCCTCCCTGTCTCGCTCGCCTCTCTCCCCCCTCTTCCAATCTCGCTCACCACTCTCCTCCCTCTCCCAATCTCGCTTGCCATATATACAAATGCATATGTATAATATACAATTATCTAACCGATATACATATACAATTCACCTCTCTCGCTCTCCTCTCTCCTCCCTCTCCCAATCTCGCTCGCCTCTCTCCTCCCTCTCCCAATCTTGCTTGCTATATATACAAATATATATGTATAATATACAATTATCTAACCGATATACATATACAATTCACCTCTCTCCCACTCTTTTGCCCTCTCTCGCTCCCCTATCTTCTCTCTCCCAGTCTCGCTCGCCTCTCTCCTCCCTATAACATGTAGCTACGAATTGTAATTATCAAACTATATCTATGGAGAGTAAGTATGCTATTTTTAAGTGGCTATATGTGAAAGTTCCTCTTTTATCTCTGTTATATCTAAAAGTTACTCGATGATGAATTAGAAATAAGCCATCATTTCATTAAACAAAGAAGTCATAAACAGAGTTTTGATTTAATTCAAAATATCCAACATTTATTTTTTTATTTATTAATATAAAAGAATTTCAATATATTTATTGCTTTTATTTTACCATCTTCTATATTAAAAGAAAACTATCTCTTCACCACTTGAACCTCCCAATCAATAGTGACAAAGACGATATAAATTTGTAACTTAGGTGACAAAGTACGAACATCAAAATTTAAGGATTCTATGGGGATAATTCAATTGTATAGCTAGGAATGAGGATTCATGAATCTGTTGAGACAACGGACAAATTTATCTTTTGAGAAGGCATTATTAGTTGATATGTATGTATGTAAGGTGCGGATTTTTGACACAGACAACAAAAATGTTTGAGGGGATAAGGTTAATTTCACGATGATGTTGTGTCATGGACTTCATTGATATATATTATTTTGGACTTCTCCGATATATTATTTTGGAGTTGAGTAGGGTCCATCGTCCAATCTATCATCATCCTTCCAATTGTAGTATTCATTTTCACAAAAATTAGCAACACACCAAAGAATGCCATGTTCTGCAAAGAGACAGAAAATCGATCGTTCATTCCATTAATTAGCAACTTATGAAAAATAAAGTAGTCACCTGTAGGAAACCTTGGAGAAGAAGCAAGAATTCTGGTTCTCCGACTTTATAGTGATAGAAATCAAATAAAATCGGAGTGGCTATTAGCAAGTACACTCCCTGCAGTGTTGATTTTTACTTGTAATAAATCAAATAAAACCAGATGATAGATAGATACAAAGAGATTGAAAAGCCTTACCAAATTACAAACTCCAAGACATAGGTTATCAAATAGGATTAGAAATCCACCCGCTATTTGTTCACTCGCAAACGACGTTACGAAGAAAGCAACCTGAATTATATTGACTCATAAAGTCATTATATAAAGCAATATGCAAGTGTGTAAATATATTTTTGAAACTTTTTTTTTCACACGAAGTATGTGATACAGTGTGTATATATATATATATATATTCGAATGTAAGAAAAGTGAAGAATTCATGTATGTAACGTTACATAGCAAATGAGTTGAATTGATGAACTTACAATATTCGATTTTGTTGAATCTGTTGCCCCAAATCCTTCAGAAATTTTCAAAAAACCAGCGAACTTGGAAGTAAATTCCTCCTTGTACAGAGGATCTTTAAACGATCCTCTTAACCTATATAATTATAGTATATAATAACACGAGAGAATGTGTGGGCATAAAATGAATTCATAATTATTTAGGGAGACAATTATATATATAAAAAACCTAAAGTAAGAAGCTCAGAAAATTTACACACATATTCCAACCAGAGAAGATGAAGTATGAGCCAAACAGAACCCTTCCTATTAACGATTGTGACACCATTCTGTCCTCTTTTTCCCTTTAGCTTCAATTGTATTGTGAAAGTGCAGGAAATTCTTTTTCCCTTTAGCTTCAATTGTGAAATTGCAGGAAATTCCTTTCTATAGCTCCTTTTTTATTCACCTTATTTTTTTTAGAATATTTAAATTAAAAAAAACTTTTTACACATTTTTAATCCATAAAAAACTCATAACATAGTTGTTCCTAAAGCCCATTTTCCACGCCTAAAATGTAGTTATATAGGAATGATTAATTGGTAATTATTTTACTACTCCGTATTTCTGTTATTACTCGCCGTGTGATGCGCGGTCTATATTGACGATAAAAAAAATAATCATAACAAATTTTATGAATAAAAGTAGCAAATATGTAAATTATAAAACAATTTCTGATTTTTCAATTGATAAAACTTTTCTGATTTACTGTTTTGAACAAAATAGCATAACAAAATCCACTTATTTTCCTAAAAACTTTATTATTGTTATGAGCATTATTAGCCAAATACCGGTGAATATGAGAAGCAAATATCTAATTTGTGAGGATCATGTTGAGTTGATAAAAGCAAATATCTAATTTTTTTGTTTCTTTCTACTTAGTTAGGATTAAAGGATGAGATTCAGTGAGATTATTTGACAGGTTGTATTAGAAAAAATAATGTATCTATTAGTTTTGTGTATTATTTATATTTTGTTTGATATACTGTGATTTTATGTTATGTATAATTTATATATAGAAAATTATAGTATTAATAATGCAAGAGGTTTTAATACATGCATTAGTATATGATTAAAGACACAATTGTCTTTCAAAACCTTTTAATTTCCACATCCTTTCCATCATATTTAATTTGTGGAGAGTGTTCTTATAAACAATTAATTTTAAAAAAGAATTACGCAATATATGGTTTTTTAATACACCAACTATGTTTTCTTACACAAATGTTGTCATATATACTAGCCATTGAACTATTTTATATAATCAAAATGTCATTCAATTTTACCAAGTATTATATAAAATTACTCCTACAAAAACTTCCCAATTGTGAAATTAGAATTGCCCTATTTTATCCTACATTACAAAAGAGAAAAGGTTTTCACCTTATTACAAGGAGAAATGCAATAAGTATTATTTAATTTAATAGTTATGATCCTGTTATTGCCCTAAAATGTTGGTAATCCAGCTAATTAATCTTGAGAACCCTAGAAGCAACTAAAATTCTTTGTCAACCTCAGTAGTTAATAAACTCTATACACTTCCACCTCTATAAATTGCACCTTCTTGGCTAATTCACTTCAATGTAAAACTACTCCTTTATTTTTTTGGTTGTTTCAAAGTGTCAATGGTTTTTCTTCTAGTGTTTTATCCGTGTCCGGAATCCATATTGAAGCCCAACTAAATTTAGATCGTGCACTGCATGCATGGCCTATGTAGAGGTGACGCTCCCAACAAGATTTTCTCCATACCCAAAACAGGGCTCAAACTCGAGATCTCTGGTTAAGGTTTAAACAATCTCACCACTGCACCACTAACACATATCGGTAAAGTTTCTATAGTTGATCATTGACATTGAGTCATGAGAAGTAGGAGGGTTATGATATTTTAGCATCCAATTGGAACTTTGTTATGGGGAATTAACATTATCATAGTCCTTGCAATTGTTAGGCTACTTCAATATTGAGGGCAGTTTATTCCCTTCAGTCCTTCACTCCTCTTATGACTCTTTTCTCACCCTCCAATTAAAATTTAGTACAAGGAAAATACTTTGCAGTTTGCCTCTCTTTTACTTCCTACACACTCTATTCTCACACAATGACAAAGGTATTGCAAAGAAGTTAAATCCCTACGGGCTTAATAATTTTAAAACTTCTCTTTTATGTTTAATATAAAAATAATAATTTAAATCATATAAATATCTAAAATTTATTTAATATTTTAAATTTTAAAAGTCTTTTTTTAAAAAAAAAATGTGTCAAGTTAAATAACATTACATAAATTGAAATAATTCTAGTAAGTACTTTCTTTCTTTCATATTACTGGACTCTTGTTTACTTGACACATATTCCTTTAGTAAAACACTGATTATTAGAGGGGTAGTTTTTACCGAACTAACCTTATTTATAATGATTGGAAAACTCTAAACTAACCATAATTTTATCATATATTTCTTAAATTTGTCAATTATTATAACTTATAATATATTTTATTTAATATGTCAATTTGACTATTCTCTCAGATTTGGAAATTGTATTGGAAAAATAACTCGTCAATTTTTTGGAAAATTGTTGCAACAATAGGTACGTACAAGATGGATTATAGAATTGTTTATAATGTGGTCCAAGTGGACACGTGTCAATAGTCGTGGATTGAAGTTTGTTAAAAGCGGAGTCTCTTGTCCAAAAAAAAAAAATCTGATTTGGGTGTTTGTCTAAAATAATGAGCGGCGCCTATGTGGAAGGCAATTAAAATCTTATGTAATTATTTAATACTCCATATATAAGTGCTTTATTCATTTTTGTGTTTTATGAAAAGTGAGATTTCATGATTCGTAACAGAGAAGAGTAGTACATGCATTTGACATTATTCTTAATTGTTTGATTTAGGCAATTAAAATAAATATAAGGTAATATTTCGTAAGTGCTAAAAACGATAATTGTCCCCATTTTTTTTTAATCTTTGACAAACTTCTAACTAATTATTATTTCCTCCCGTCTAATGGCTTCATCAAGGAGATTCTACTGTCCTCATTAGATTTGTACATTTTCACTATTAACCTTCTAATTTTGGATTAAAGTTAACATCTTATTTTTTAAAACCAAAAAATGACAGAAAATATGTGTACGCACCATCAAAACAGAAAGTGACATATGGGCCAATTAGATTTCTACAATTAGGAAAGGAAGGTACATTCTTTTACAATAAATATGTACAGCAGCTCCGCCTTTCTCTCTATTTATCACATTTCATCCTCAAGTCTCAGTCTGCAGATTTTTTCTTATAGTCACTCTCGAGTCCTCATCCTTCTTACTTCAAATACAAGGTATAATTCTTCTCCTTTTTTACTTGGAGAAAAATGGAAACGAAAAAACCTTATTTACATACATGTATATAGAAAATAGATCAAGAAACAGTACTGATTTTTATAGTATATTGTTGAGTTTTAACTTTCAGCCAATAACTTTTATTTTTTGTTCATTTTCTTTTTCAGGCTTTCTTGTCAATCAAGACAAACATCTCTTATTACTTGAATAAATATTCAAACTATGAAGAAGGCCATAACATTTTTCATTTTACTGCAAGTTTTTGTTTTGCTTTTCGTTGGTATTACTGCTTTTGGATTTCACCCCTATCCCCTTGCTATATTGTTTCCCTTTGGTAACATGGTTGATGATATAGATTGGGGTCATTCTGTAGGAACTTCTTTTGTTTATTACTTATTGATTTTCCGCGAGTTTCTCTCTATTAGGACACACGGAAACCAAATTGAAGATAGGATAGGTATATACCTTCAAGAACATGGTATTTACTATAACATTCTGGCGTCTTCTATACAAATAGCGCGGGATTTTTTCTTTGTCGACAATTTGATGGTATTGTTCTACATCTCAGTGTCCTTGTTTATAATAATTCTGTTCTTGGATCATTTTGCTCCAAGGGAAACTACTACAATGATAGTTCGCAAGGTTGCGAAGAGATGTGTGTGCGCGGCTGTTATGTTGTTTTATCAAGGGGCCACATTCCCATTGGATCTGTATTTTTTGACGATTCCTATACCAGTTGCAATGATTCCTCTAGCGCCTGCTGCATTATCCGGATACATTGTGGTATAATTTTTTTAATTTTTTTAATGTTATTGAAATATAATAATAATACTTAGATTTAATTTTGCTTATAGGTATTTTGCTCGGCTGATGTACCACGTCATCGATTGCTTCCACCTTTCTGATTTTTCTTAGCACTCTTATTCTGATGTGGAGGAGAACTTGAACTTTTTTTTTGGAGGAGATGGGAAGCTAAGAGGGGGAAATTAACTAATAGAGAAAAAAGAGTTACTCCTTAATTAAGTAGTAGTACTTTTGGTTATCGTTGACGTTCTAAATTTTAAGTTTATTTGTATTTTAACTTCTTTTAATGAATATATTATATCACTTTTTGTTCTAGTAAACTCCTTAATATTTGATTTCCGTGAATTGCATGCATGCATGGTTGAAAGATTCATACTTATAACTCGCTTAGACGAGAATTAATTTGAAAATAACGTTATAATCTTAATCTTTATTCTTGCCAACAATAAATAGTACTACTAATAAAAATAATATATAATACCCAAATAAAGACTACAAGCATAAATATATGTTAGGTACTTTTCATAGTCAGCCACTTGATTTATATGAATTTCTAATATCTCCGAGAACTCTAACATAGTATAGTAATATTGTTAAAACTACAGAGATTCTATAGTTCATATATAGTTGATTATGGAATTGAACGGATCAAATAAGAAATAATAGATGACTCTATATACACTAATTACCTACTTCATAATGCATGCCTAGCATTTGCAAGGTGAAACAGAGCGCATATTAACTAGGGATCCCTATTAACTATATAGTGTTGCAAATTAAAAAACAAAGCACTCGAGTCTACTCAATTAAAGGGGAAAAAAATATGTTACTAGGAATTGTACGGAAAAATTGTTGATGATTTTTGAAGGTAGGTAGGACAAAACAAGTGGAGACCCAATTTGTGTTGATTCGCTGTTTGCAGGCGAAAGAGAGAGTTAGACCTAGCCGCTTAAATGGTGTGGCAGACACTGCTTTTGTACGGTCTCGCCAGAAATCCCTCAGACCTCAGTGTTTTTCTTGTCTTGTAATGCAACTTTTCTCCATCAATTTCAATTTTTTGCCAAAATTGAGCCTCTGATAATTGATAATCAAAGATGTAGTAATAGTTATACATACATGCAAGTTATGAAATTTGAATACTTATTATTTTCACCGTTCATTTTATTTTGTCCACAATATTAAAAACATATATTTTTTTTCATGTTATTCAGTCAATATTAATTACTTATTTCCTAGAATCTGAAACTATACATCAATTTATATGTATATTATAAATAAAATACATCAATCAATAATATTGAATGGATAGAAAAATTATATTGAGAACAAATTTTAAGTGGAATAAATATTTATAGTCAAGTAGGATAATGAGTGGGGATATGGGACGTAACATTCCAAGGACAAATATGTGCTCAAAGTTAGATGACAAGGAAAAATATATTTTAAAAAATAATGAGGAGTAAACATAACATTTTTGTAAGTATACAAAGGCAAATATGATCATATATTGTGTTATGAATTTAGAATAATGTATATTTATTATAAATATAATTAATTTTATGTCTAAGCTCATTTGTATATGGAATATGGTTTTGTGATAAATAATTATAATTAACAAGTATGTTTGTTGGTACATTTGTAGAACTTATGGATATAATTAAGTCACGTATCATCTTTTTATCCCAAAAGAAATGAAACTAAGTTTGAAAATCTATGATCAAATACATTTTCAACTTTATCTGAATCAGATTTTTCGAAAATAAGTAAATAATTGGAAATCGACATTACATATGTATATATATAAAAAGTATTTGGGATATCTTTTGTGATGTCAACATACAAAATAATGTAGAAATGACATTAGATAGCTGCTTCTAGTTCCTGTGGGGTGTTGCTATGTGGAATTCAGACAGTTGTTGAGCTAGGTAATCTCCAACTTTGGACTTTTGGGGCTGAAAGTTTACTAACTTCAACTTCGCATCAGGGCCGACTCAACAACATTGGATACCTAAAGCGAAACTTAAGAGAGAGGCCCTAATATTTTTTTTCATCATATATACTTTTGTTTAAAATCTACGTTTCTAGCTATTTAAGATACGAAGTCATTATGAATTGTTTTATAATCAATTTGTTTTAATAATTCCTTTTAAAATGATAATATAGCTAATTCATTCAATCACTCTTGAGACATTGTTGATTTCAAAGAAGATTTAATCAATTTTTATTTCAAAAAAACTTCTTTCGGCTGAAGCAATGGTTACAGGAACTGTTAACATTCTATAAGCAATATGTGTATTTGGAAAAGAATCAAGTCTTTTAATTCAATCGAGTATTTTCATTAGATCATTAGTTTCTACTTGTATTATTTCTCTTAACACTTTTGATTCAAAAAATAAATCTAAACCATCAATATCAGAATAACTATTACGTGTTAAAGAAAGTTCAAGGTTAAGACAATATTTTTTTATCTCATCATCTAGTGATCTCAATATTTTACCACTAAATAAGAAATCAAAAATATTTACATATGCTTCAATTGGTTCAAATCTATTTTGAAGTGAAAAAATAGTTTGATCTACTCTATATATATAAAGAAATCAACTCTAAAAGATTCTTCAAGGGACTTTGTGATTTCGCTATCCATATTTTCATCAAATTATTTCTTATGAAATTCAGGTTTATTTTCATCTCATATGCAATTTCCTTAGTAGAAATCATAACACTCACAGTACATATAATTTTTTTTTAAAAAAATAACATATATAAGTAATTGTTTTTTTAAAATGGGGGTTTCAAAATATATGGGGCCCCAAGCGATGACTTTAGTGACCTAGGGGTTAAGACCGCCCTGCTTTGCATGTCTGAATTTGGCACTACCAAAGCCTAATTTTAGATCCAAATATCACGACATATTTATGTCATGACACATCGACATCACAACATAAACTCATATTATCACAAATCAAATTATTTACACCGCGACACTTGCTCTTGTTATCAGAATATCAATTTTACCTGCACAATTTCCTATAAACAAGAAGCAATTTACTGTGTATGTAGAAGAGAAGGGAGAAACAATCCCTCTAGTCTTCTCGCATCTTTCCGGCCTTTCAAATCGACTAAGCGCCAAATCTACTTTCTGTTTTCTTTTTTAGAATAACCATATTTGCCCTCTGAACTTTTCTTTTTAATCTCCTTTAATTTATAATGGCGTAACTTTATTTTTTTAGTATTGGTTACTTGATGAAGCTAAATAGTTATTAGAAAAGCTAACAATTTGGTTTGATATTGAACAAGAAAAAAATTCAAACCAAATTAATTTGGACCGACAAATAAATACCTATTCATTTGTAGTGATTTCCATGTTTACTCATGTTGGCGTGAAAAAATGGTTCATAATATGTAATTACTACTATTGTCGACTAATAATTTTTTAATCTTTTTGGAGATTTAGATATTTATAATCACAAACATTTATTTATAATTGGAAGTGAACATTTAAGGCAGTGCTATTAATATACTATGATTAAGTGAAGTGGTTGCATTAAAAGTATGAGAAATAGTTTGATATACCCCTGATTTAGAGTTGATTCATATACACCCTCTATATATATTGTTTCACAATAAACATTAAAATTTGAGAATTCTATGCCTAATTAATGAGGCAGTTGAGCTTGATCACTGTATAACTTTTTGTAGCATTATTCCAGCTTGTGGGGATCATTCAGTTGCATTGCTAGGAAGGAGGAGGATTCATGAATCTGTTGAGACAAAAGGTCTACAGACAAATTTATCTCTTGAGAAGGCATTACTTGACATCTATATATGCAAGGTGCAAATGTTTGACATGGGCATTACAAATGTTTGAGGGGATGAATTAGTTTCACGACCATATTGTGTCATCGACTTCGTTGGTATATTATTTTGTGGTTGACGATGTTGTATCGTGGACTTTACTGGTATGGTATAGTATTATTTTGGAATTGAGTTGGGTCCAACGTCCATTCTAACATCTTCCTTCCATTTGTAGCTACTAGCTAGTATTCATTTCCACAAAAATTAGCAACACACCAAAGAATGCCATGTTCTGCAAAGAGACAGAAAATCGATCGTTCATTCTATTAATTAGCAACTTATGAAAAATAAAGTAGTCACCTGTAGGAAACCTTGGAGAAGAAGCAAGAATTCTGGTTCTCCGACTTTATAGTGATAGAAATCAAATAAAATCGGAGTGGCTATTAGCAAGTACACTCCCTGCAGTGTTGATTTTTACTTGTAATAAATCAAATAAAACCAGATGATAGATAGATACAAAGAGATTGAAAAGCCTTACCAAATTACAAACTCCAAGACATAGGTTATCAAATAGGATTAGAAATCCACCCACTACTTGTTCACCAGCAAAAGACGTTACGAAGAAAGAAACCTAATATAGAAATATAAATTGGCTCATGATCTAAGTCATTAAATAAAAAAAATATGTTGAATTGATATTTGTTTGAATGTAAGAAAAATGAAGAATTCATGTATATATGTAACGTTACATAGAAAATGAGTTGAATTGATGAACTTACAATATTTGATTTTGTTGAATCTGTTTCCCCAAATCCTTTAGAAATATTCAAAAGACCAGCAAATTTGGAAGTAAAGTCCTCCTTATATCTGGGATCTTTAAACGATCCTCTTAACCTATATATATAATAACACGAAAGAAATGAGGAAAGGATATCGATCATTCAAGTCTTCAAATTAAAACTGCATGTGTGCATAGAAAAGGAATTCATAATTGCATACATTTTCCAACCAGAGAAGATGAAGTATGAGCCAAATAAAATCCTTCTTATTAATGAATGTGGCACCATTTTGTACTCTTTTTTACCTTTAGCTTCAATTGAAAGGAATTCCTCCTTGTTTATTCATTTTTATCTTTTTACTTTGGGATAATGGTTTGAAAAATACCCCAACTTTGGTCGGATTTGCTGTTGTGATACTAAACTTTCATGAGAACCTATTACCTCCCTAGACTATTTAATACTGTATTTTTTATCCCTGAACTATTTAATAGTGTATTTTAAAGGTATATATGTGCCCACGTGGGCACATTACTATTAAATATTTCAGGGGGTAAAAAATACGGTATTAAATAGTCTAGGGAGGTAATAGGTCCTTATGAAAGTTTAGTATCGCAACAACAAATCCGACCAAAATTGGGGTATTTTTCATACCCTTATCCCTTTTACTTTTAAGTAACTAAAGAAGGAGTATATTTTTTGTCAAAAAAAACAGATTACAGATTTTTAATCCATAAAAACTCAGGAGATAGTTGTACTTGAAGCCCATTTTACACGCCTAAACTGTGGTTATTATAGGAATGATGAATTGGAAGTTGTTTAATTTACTACTATTTCTATTATTACTCGCCGTGCTGCGCGCTCCATATTAACTAAAATAATTATAACAAATTTTATGAATAAAAGTAACAAATGTGTAAAATTATAAAACGATTACTGACTTCTAATCTTTAAGTTATATAGAACTCCGATGTTCAAATATTACAATTGACATAGAGATAATATTTTACTTAAATTAATGAAAAAGTAAAAAAATTGAAATAAATTGTATTAGTGTAATTTTCTGAACGAAGCTGTAATTTGTATTAAACTCTATAATATTACTCTTGAAAAGTTGTATTTTTGAATAAACTCCTCAAAAGATTAAATTAGAGAAGCTTAATTTAATGAATAATCACTCAACTATGTTTTCTTGCACAAATGTTGTTTTATATATATATACTAGCCATTGAACTATTTTATATAATCAAAAAGCCATTCAATTTTACCAAGTATCATATAAAATTACTCCAAGAAAAACTTCACAATTGTGAAATTACAGTTGTCCTATAAAATTTCATCCTACATTACAAAATAAAGAAAAAAGATCAATCTTATTACATGAAGAAATGCAATAAGTATTATTTAATTAAATAGTTTCTTATTGCCCTAAAATGTTGGTAATCCAGCTAGAGAGTAGAGAACACTTGAAGCAACTAAATTCTTTGTCAACTTCATTAGTTAATCTTAATTAAACTCTACACACTATAAATTAATTGCACCTTCTTGGCTAATTCACTTCAATGTAAAATTACTTGTTTATTTTTTCTGGTTGTTTTGAAGTGTCTATAGTTAATTATTGAAATGGAGCATGAGAAGTAGGAGAGTGTGATATTTTAGCATCAAATATTATAAATTATTTCTTAATTTCCTTTTTATGGTTTAGGAATGTAGTGCAATATCATTTTCTCGATCTGTTTTGATATGTTTTTTCTTAAGGGGTCTAGCTATTAGGGGTGTGCAAAGACATATTAATGACCTAAAGATTAAGGTTTAAAATTTAAAATTCTACCGCAATCCATCTGATTTATACGTAGTATATTATGTTGATAGCGATGGTGGAGGGCAAATGATGTGATGTATTATGTAGTGTTCACTTTACTAAAATGTCAATGTCATATTTTGGAAGTCTATTTTGTACATCCCTAACAAAGGAGGGTTATGTTTGAATCACTTCAATTAATATGGGGTATTATATAACAAAGGGTTAAGTAGATTATTTATTTTTTCCATAGCAGAGAACCAAGTTTGACCATTTCTCCTTTCTGATAATTACTGTGTTTGTAGATTTTAAGCTGTAAATTTTATTTTTTTAAAATTTAAGAAATATGAGCAATTAATTACAACAAAAATTAGATGAACTAATCAATCTACTTTGAATCATGTTACTGAGGAAGAAAGACAAGTGTTAAATACGAGTTGAGAGTTCACCATAGAATTAAGTAAAGTTTGCATCATAATTAAAGTCGAGTCGACAGCTTAAATCATATAATTTTTTGGGTGCAAGTTCATGAATCATCTATTAATACTCCAAAACATCATTTATCTCATTAATTAATTAACCAACTCTTTCTTGAATTAGCATTTACCCAAAAACACAGTCAACAACAGCAAACCAAGTGTTAACGAACTGAGAAAGGTAGAGTATATACAAATTTATTCTTACCTAGAAAGATTGTTTTCCAAATCTGTTCTCAACTACTCCCTCCGTTCATTTTCTATTGTCATAATTTCCATTTTTAGAGTCAAACTATAAAAACTTTGACTAACATTTTACGATGATTGATATGCAAAAAAATTGCAATTTATAGTATTTTTCGTATAGTTTTTGAATATCTAAATTTTTTGGTAAAAATATCGAATTATTAAAATTTAATTTAACTTTGAAAGTTAGTCAAATTGACTTTCAAAAAACGTAACATGACAATTAAAAGTGGACGGAAGAAGTAACATAGTTCAAAAAAGTGAATTGTCAGATGCATAATTTTCCTCTATAATAGCAGTAAATCACAAAGTGTTACTCTCAAATAAATGTTACTACAACATTTATTTGAGAAAAAAAAAATGTTACTACAACATTATTGGGCGTAATATATAAATAGTGTAAGATTTAATCATCGTAAAAATTTCACTTTGACGTACTGCTAAAGTTTGTTATCTAGTGTATCTTTTTAAAGGTGCAAGATTTGTTCCATTATATTATTTCAAGATACAGGGAAACAAATAATTGAGCTGGGGCTAAAATGTCTATCATTAAAGTAATTAAGGGAGGTCCACATGTTTCATTTTTCCTATTCTTAGTCCACTTTTTTTGTCCCACTTTAATTTATTGCACAAGTGAGACATTATTTCAACCAATTCTTTAATTTTTTGGCTTTAAATTTATCTATAAGAAAAAAATTTCACCCAACTACTACCTTTTATTTTTACATGAACATTTGCACAATTGCTCGTCTTTTAGGTTTTAGTTCGTTGAGTGAATGGATTTTTTTTCACCACTTGACCTCATTGAGTGTGTTTATGATTACTTATACCATTTACCATTACCTCTAAAAAAATATACTAGTATTTTTAAAAGGTAGGTTGACCACAATGTCATAATAAAGAACTTGATCTTTCATTAAAGCTTAAATTGATCCAATTGGAACGCAAAAATTAAAGTCAAAAGAAACCACTATTGATCACTTAACAGAGAAGAAAACAAACAAAAAAAGAAATAGAAAAACTTAATTTAAAAAATTAAAAACAAAACCCCATATTTTGGCCCTGGGTTCTAGGCTTTTTCTAACCCCTAAAGCCAAAATAAACTAAGGTTAAAAACTTAAAACAACCCTAAGAAGTGTAGAATCTACTTGTTTAGTGTGCTCTGCGACTGTGATTAGCACATCTGTCCATAATTATCACCCATAAATCTTGATTAAACAAACAGGATCAAGATTAGTTTACTATTTACAATGG